>OZ038490.1:96536020-96793520 GCA_964036315.1 Acanthosepion esculentum | reverse complement strand
AAGTACCGACGACGGAAGCGATCATCGCCCTGTTATACGTAAACTAAGAGTGAAACTACGGAAACTGAAGAAACCTAATGCAGAAGCCAACTTGCAAAAATTCCTGAACGACCCCTACGTGAAAGAAAAATATATGGACAGTGTGAAAAGAAGACAAGAGAGGCAGAATGGAAATGGAAACTCGGAATAGGACGTAATGAGAGAAGCTTTAGTGACATCAGCTAACGATGTCATCCCAAAGGAGAATGGACGAAGAAGTAAAAAACGAATAGATGACTGATGAGATTATCTACATGATGCAGAGAAGAAGCAAAACTCTACCAAGATACCAAACGGAATACTGAAAAATGCATAACGAAATAAGGACCAAATGCAGGCAGACTAAAGAAGAGTGGTTAAACAAAAGGTGTGCAGAATTAGGGATATTGAGTACCACAGGCAAAGGAGACATGCATAAAAAAATAAGGGTACTAACAGGACAGAAGATATGCTCGTCAACAGGTTGAATAAAATCAAAAGATGGAACGCTCATATTAGATAATGGAAACATTGCTGGAACGAATATATTGGAGAACATTTTCACGACGAAAGAGAACAACCAGCAAAACACAGAACTATCGACAGGTCTGAAATTCTAAAAACCGAAGTAGAAGCTGCACTAGCGAAATTGAACAGGAACAAGCCGGCAGGGCTAGACGGAATTGTAACATAAATGCTGACAGACTTAGACGATTTTGGCATAGACAAAATTACAGAAATAATAAATAAAAACAACAGCAGTAGTGATATAAACACTTGGCAGCTATTCAAATTGTTGTACTTTTTTTTTAGTTTGGTATCTCCAATTTGTAATTTGTTTGTTGGGCTAGCCATTTTGCTAAGAGCGATGCATTCTATACCATATCCATTATCCCATATGGCAGTAAATGTTGTAGAATTGCCTATAAAATTAACAAAGGACCTGAATCTACATAGTCAAATGTTCAGAATTCTGCTGTCAAAACGTATGTGCCCCGAAAAAAATCTTCATGAAAAGAAAGGAATCTAAAAGCTGATATTCACAATTCGGTCAAGAAAGATTACATTTGTCGAGCAGACAATGAGGAACAAAAGCCTAGAGAATCTAACACTCACAAGACGTTTTGAAAAAAGTTGGAAGAATAAAATAACCTAATTAATAATTTTGTGATAACGGATAGCAGAAGATGGACAACAAGGGATGACAGAAGGTTAACAATTACTTGGTGTAGCAAAAAAAAGGAAGTGGTGAAGAGCCATGATCGTCCAAATCCACAAAGGAAATGACATATAAAAGAAGCTGATGATAGGTCAAGGCCACAAAACGAAACTTTCAATTGTGATGTGAGTCCAAGATATAGCGTCAAGCTTCAGCGTGGATACAGTCAATGAGACGTAGAAAATCATTTATATCGATACAAAAATAATAGAATTACGAATGACGAACAATGTTGAACATTTTAGACACCTGTTGGGATTTGATTCGTTTTTAATTCTAAAATATTCATGAATTATTCTTGATATTGTATTTTCGCTGATAAAGCGGAACCGGAAACAACCGCTTCAGCTATCTGTATCTAGTTGGATGCGTTCTTCTGATTGTATCAACAGTTACCTGCGTACAGCAGGACATCTCTCTCACCAAGATCGCCGCTTTAAAACATAGATAAGAAACCTATTTTAAGCAGGCGAATAATTAATGGATTCTGTTGAAAATATCTGTAAAGTCTGTGTTCTCAACGAGAGAATGTGATCGGCATTTCGATGAAACCGCATGATTCAGACAGACTTACACAATGCAGCCGATAAAACAAGCAATAACCGTTGAATATTTTATGAGCCTCATGATTTTTCCGCCGTTCTTTCAACCTGCAGCAAAGAAAATAACAACTCCGGAATAAAGAAATTCTAACATGCTATTTATTTTGTCCAGTGAAAACGTGGCGGTTTAAAAATACCTCGACACTTCGTTGTCATTTATTTGCATGTATTGGAATATTGCTGCAAAAACACAGCTACCGTGTGCGGGTCAGGTAACGGGGACGGAGGAGTATAGCTTTACAAAGGCCCGACGTTTCGTTGAGCTGACCTCTGGTCAACGTAAAAATAGGCGAATCTCGAAAGATATACAGGTTTTTTTCTTTTATAAAAGACCTACGCTTCCCTCCGTATTGCCCTCCGTTAATAGGCATATTAGCTGGCCTTCTTTAGACCACAAGATGTTTCAGCCGACAGCCAACACAATCAGTTCCCTGATTCAGTATAGTGAAGATCAGTTGGCGCCGTAAACATGTCTGCTTTTATACGCAAAACCTCTCTTGTAATGACACGGAGACACGAAGACTTTCACGGAATAATCTTTATCGTGATAAACCCACTGTACGTATATATATATATATATATATATATATATATATATATATATATATATATATATATATATATATATATATATATATATAATATGAGTTGTCAGTATATATATATATATATATATATATATATATATATATATTTCCAAGAGGATAGAATACAGGTAGAACTCAATGTCCAGGAGAGAGTAAGAATATAATATAAAAGGCTCAAACAATTAAAATATTCTATGGTTATAATTTATTACATTGGAATCGTAATCACGATTAAAAAATCATCAGAATGTTACCACAAATATATCCACACGTTTCCGGTGTCTGTTTCTTAATTTTAATTTTAGGTCAGTGAATCGGTAGTGATTTATGCATCTGAAAATAATTCATATTTATCTGTATCTCATTTAATCCGTTATTTAACTCTTCTCTTTAAAACTTTTCTCTGTTAAATTTTAATGCCCACCTTCATCTTTAGGCCTTCGTGTTCTTCTTTCTTTGGTTACACTTCTCTCTAGAGCTTTCATACATTTCCCTCTCACGCCTTCATCTTTAGGCCTTCCTGTTCTTCTTTCTTTGGTTACACTTCTCTCTAGAGCTTTCATACATTTCCCTCTCACACCTTCATCTTTAGGCCTTCCTGTTCTTCTTTCTTTGGTTACACTTCTCTCTAGAGCTTTCATACATTTCCCTCTCACACCTTCATCTTTAGGCCTTCCTGTTCTTCTTTCTTTGGTTACACTTCTCTCTAGAGCTTTCATACATTTCCCTCTCACACCTTCATCTTTAGGCCTTCCTGTTCTTTCTTTGGTTACACTTCTCTCTAGAGCTTTCATACATTTCCCTCTCACACCTTCATCTTTAGACCTTCCTGTTCTTCTTTCTTTGGTTACACTTCTCTCTAGAGCTTTCATACATTTCCCTCTCACACCTTCATCTTTAGGCCTTCCTGTTCTTCTTTCTTTGGTTACATTTCTCTCTAGAGCTTTCATACATTTCCCTCTCACACCTTCATCTTTAGGCCTTCCTGTTCTTCTTTCTTTGGTTACACTTCTCTCTAGAGCTTTCATACATTTCCCTTTCACACCTTCATCTTTAGGCCTTCCTGTTCTTTCTTTGGTTACACTTCTCTCTAGAGCTTTCATACATTTCCCTCTCACACCTTCATCTTTAGGCCTTCCTGTTCTTCTTTCTTTGGTTACACTTCTCTCTAGAGCTTTCATACATTTCCCTCTCACACCTTCATCTTTAGGCCTTCCTGTTCTTCTTTCTTTGGTTACACTTCTCTCTAGAGCTTTCATACATTTCCCTCTCACACCTTCATCTTTAGGCCTTCCTGTTCTTCTTTCTTTGGTTACACTTCTCTCTAGAGCTTTCATACATTTCCCTCTCACACCTTCACCTTTAGGCCTTCTTGTTCTTCTTTCTTTTGTTACATTTCTCTCTAGAGCTTTCATACATTTCCCTCTCACACTTGTTTCCCACTCTCACACATACACTCTCACTAAAAGTTTGTTTTTTTATACCCGGAGTGGTATTTTCCGATTTCTTTTTGAATTTTAGGTCTGATGATTTGGATCGTGAATGCGATTCCAATGTAATAAATTATAACCATGGAATATTAGTGTTTGAGCCTTTTATATATATATATATATATATATATATATATATATATATATATATATATATATATATATATATATATAAAGTGTGTTCCAATAACTTGGACCGATTTTAAATGTGAATTAAGTTTAAGCGTCTAATGATTTTTTTCTTTAGTTTTTCTTTCAGATTTAACAACTTAAGTCTTTGGAAATGTCAACCATGGAAAGATTAACAATCAAACAACATGTTAAAATTATCGATAGGAAAATTGACGTTCAAACAGAAATGCTTTTCGCACACTTCTCGATTATTTAGTCAACATAATCGACCAGCCGAGAGTGAAATTGGAAACGATGTAACGTTGTTATGGAGAGGTTCAATTCCTGCGCGCGATGACAAATAGAGGTGACTCGATGTTCGGCCACATTCCCGTGTACTGCAGCAATGTTTTCAGCTGTACAGCGTAAACGAGTACGCAATGGTGTTTTCACATCTGACAACGACCCGGTTTGATGAATTTACGAACAATTCTTCCAACTGCGCTCTTGAAACTTTAACTGTTGTTTAATTGTTAATAATTCTATGGTTTAAATTGCCAAAGACTTCAATTGTTAAATCTGAAAGAAAACAACTTAAACGTAATTCACATTTAAAATCGGTGCAAGTTATTGGAACACCCTTTATATTTGTGTGTATGTGTGTGCATGTATGTGCGTGTGTGTATGTTTGTAAAAATTCAGATATGATTAAATATATCTCTAAGCAGAGAATATGAATAGAAACAAAAATAAACTTATCTTATTTGAGGTGTTTCGTCTTGATAAAGTCCGTCAGGGGATAAAACTGGTCGGAAAAGATAAGTATTCATTCTGTTTGTATTCATTCTGTTTTTATTCATATATATATATATATATATATATATATATATATATATATATATATACAGCGGTGGGAGGAAACAAATATATACCTATAGAAACTTTTCATTTATTGTATTTCCATCTAATGAATAAATATACTTTTCTTATATTTGACTGTACACAGATGCATAATAAGTAAATATGCATAGAAAACAGAAAGAAACTGATTTAGTAGAAATAAATCCCATTTATTCAATTTAATTGGTGAAAAAGTATTCGTACAATGCACATTTCGGATTTTAAAGCTTTTAAATTACTTTAGTACTCTAGATTATTTAAGTGGAATATTCTAAAATGTTACAATGTTATCAGTTGTTATTTGTGGCCTGAAAAATACAAGCTGAAGATTCTGTAATTAATATTCGTGCAAGAAGGTTTTCATCATGGCTAGAAGTAAAGAATTGACAAATTCGCAAAAAGAACTGAATGTTAAGTTCTGGAAAGAAGTTGAAAGTTACAGGAAAATCTCACAAAACCAAAATATTCCATTTAATGCCATTAGTTTATTCATTGTAAGATATAAAAAGCGCAAAACTGTTGAAAACAATAGAAGAACAGTTGCTACACGGAAGATTTCTGCAAGACTTTCGAGGAAATTAATACGTCAATTTAAACAAAATCCGGTTACTCGCCAAGAATTGCAGGATGATTTGCTTTCATCAGGAATCTGTGTCCCTAAACGGACAATGAGCAATGAAGTTACGCTCCCCTCGGAGAACTCCAGTGCTCTTGAAAATATACAGATATGCTAGGTTGAAATTCGTTCGTGAACATAAGGATAAAGAAAAATTGTATTATGTAAAAAGAGTATTATGGACAGACGAAACCAAAACTGAGTTGTTTGGGCGTAATACTAGAAATCCTGTATGGAGGAAAGATGCCGATGCCTTCAAACAAAAGAACACAGTTCCAACATTGAAATTTGGTGGTGGGGCAGCATAATGGTTTGGGGATGTTTTTCTGCAAAAGGTACTGGCATCATATCAGTAATACACTGTAGAATGAATCTCGCAGCATATCAAAATATTTTGGAAGTAAATTTAATAATTTCCGTTGACAATCTTGAACTTCCTCCTGATTAGATCTTCCAACAAGATAATGATCCTAAGCACACTGCAAAACTTTCGAAGAAATGGCTACCTAAAAAGCCAGTTGCCAGATTAAAAACCCAATCGAGAAACTGTGTCGTTATTTGAAATTTCAAATCCGAGGAAGAGCTCCAACAAACATCCCGGATCTGAAGACGATAGACGAAGAAGAATGGAACAAAATACGAAATAAAATTTGCAAATCATTGAGAACTACAAGAAGAGGTTGGGCGCTGTAGAAGTTAATAACGGATACTCTACAAAGTATTAAATGAAAATTATGTATTCATTTTTGTATTGTACGAATACTTTTTCAGCCATTAAAATTGATTTAATGGGATTTATTTCTATTAAATCAATTTTTCCGGTTTTCTATACAGATTTAGTTATTATTCATCTGTGTACAGTTAATTATATTAAAAGTATGTTTTTTTATTAGATTGAATTACAACAAATTAAAAATATGTATGTGTACGAAAAATTGTTTCCCTCCGCAGGAAGACCGTCCAGAAGCGTTGCATGCGATTCCAAGTCGCCTAGAGGCCGTGGGTGAAGCCAATGGCGCTTTTATTAAATAATTTTGGTAAATATATCTGTTAAAATGAGATGTCAATTTTACTCTCATTTAGACGACAATTTATCCATCGCACCGTGTTTCTGTGTGTGTGTGTGTGAGCGTGTGTGTTCGTGTGTGTTCGTGTCTGTAAAATTTCAGATATATCTAAGATATATATCTTTCAAAGGACAATATAAATGAAAACGAAAGGAAACCCTATCTTACCGACGCGTTTCGTACTCCAATTGATTTTTCAAGGCAAATGTAAGGGTTCTATTTTGCAGTAGGTATGTATAAAGAAAACTAAAAATGTTAGTTTCTGAAATTTTTTAAATTCAAGAAATGCTCTTAATTATTCGTCACGTTAACTAAAAGATTTAGCTAAATTATGTAGGATTCTTAGGATTCTTCGGTAAATCAAACTTCTCGAAATCAAACTTCAGTTTCTACGCCGAGACTCTTTTTGAATTAATTGTAACAGGGTAGAAAAGGAAAGCATTTCTATAATTATCAGAAAAGAAATGCAGGTAAATTTATTGATCTGAACTCAGTCAGTCAGTTAATTGATTGAGCGCTCATGTATCTTTCGATACACTACTGACGTGGTAGATTTTTCCCGCACTAGGTTGCCATTTCTTTCTGCGATAGACTGGTTGCCAAACAAGGCTAAAGAACCCAGTCTGTCCTGCTATTCAACCCATAGCTAGAGAGAGTAGAGATGGATTCATACCTTTCCGAAAGGTATTTGCGCGTAAGTGAATCTAACGAACTCGAGTGGAATTTGAACTCGGTTCTCCGAGATCTGAACTACTCATTCTAAATAACGTTTTTTTTGTTTCTTTTTCAAAGAGTGTTCTATTTTCATCTGTTTGTTTGTATCGTTAGTAGAAATTTTTTTTATATTCTTTCATTTTATCTTGCGATAGCTAAAAATGCAATTCATTGTAATAAGGAGAGGATATGCATTTCTCTCAGATACAAAAACAGACTGCTATATTAACTTCAGATTAACAAACGAAAATAAGTCGTTATATTATTTTTATAGCAATTATTTTAATATATTCAGCGGTTTGACTTCAGCCACATCCTCAACATAAAAAATGTTCTATTAAAGGTAGTCCAATAAAAGCAAAAAAAAAAGGGTATCAAATCACATGATTTATGTATACACGCCACATTATGTGTGTTAACCAAGAAGACGAAAGAGCAGCTAGCTTCCCACGTTGACCGGACAGAGAACTCATCAATATGCTGTGCCGAAGCAAGTTAGCAATGCCTTATTATGCCATTTCGCCGTCGGGTTTGACAGAGTGTTGAGCGACACATATCGGTCGAGTTCTGCTGCCCGACCATCTAGTCGGAAATGAACGGACGATTTGACTGAATTTCTATTCGCCGTCCAACCAGTCATTGTCTTTCCAGCAAACGTTCGAGTAATGCAAGCAATCGACAGGCAGAAATATATCACAGTTAGATTTTGACGATCTTACAAAGAAGGCGAAGATCTCCAGCGAAAGACGCGATGGTTTGGCGAAACCGCATTTACATTCGAGGAACAACTGAGAAATGATTAGAATTGTAATAACACTTAAACGTAGCATGACAATGAATTTATACGTTTTTTTGTTCTTGAGAATTTAAAACAAAAATATAAAACACTATAAAATCATTGTTCGTTTGTAAGAATAATTTTATATGTAAATCATTCGAAAAACTAATACAGTTGAAACTAATGCAATGCAATATTTATCATTTACCAATTTATAAAGAATTAAATATGAAGAAATGTTTTATTCATAAATGTATAAACATATACTAAACTATTAAAATACTAATAGCCATACACAGTTGGTCGATCAGAAAAAGCGTCCATTTAGAATGGAGCAAAAACAGCATCATGTTTAGATGTAACAGAGTCTATCTTCAATTACTTTAAATACTTTCATTAAAAAAAAATTCAATTAAAGCTGTTACTGATATAACAGAAGTAGGCTGTATGTATTCAATCGAAGACAGCTGAGAACATGAAAGGGTAAACAGGTAATATGAAGACCCACTTCAAACCACAATTATATTGGAGTTTTTGAAATTCAATTTGTCATTATGCTACCAGGAATGTAAAAGAGGATACAATTTAAAAGCGATTGTTAAATTTGATGAAAATTAATGGAAAGATCAACGAAAAATAAGAAAGAAACCAGTAACAATCGCCATTTTTTGTTATTTACGCGGGTTTTCACTATATGGGTGTACTCGATTATCAAGTTAAATGATTGTTAAACAATCAACTTATTATTGACTACAAATGAGTGAAGTTTGTATTAGATTGCTTGAAAGTTGAGGGAGTTTTTAATTTAAAATTTTTGTTGAAATCGATTTTTCGTTTTTCGCGGTTTTTTGCTAAACACAGTGACGTGGAATACAAATGAGTTATCGATGAGGTGGTCAGGATGTAACTAGCCTACATACTGAGTTTGAACGAATTTGAATTTATCGATTTTTGATCGGCTTTAACGAATATTGATATTTTAAAAAGATTATCGATTTTGTGCGCTAACAACCTATCTCTTACATAGTACAATGTATGTACCAAGTTTGGTGAAAATCGGTTAGATGGATCGCGAGTGAAAATGTATCACACAGACAGACTCACAGACATATTCTGTTTTATATATAAAGATGTGAACCATCTAAAATAAGATCTTTACTATTTAAAATTTTATAAAGTTCGAATTAATTTGCAATTAGCCAATGTTTTGACACCTGTAATATAATAAAACAAATTTACGTAGAAGCATATGAATCTTGATTTTACCAATTCAGCTTCAGCAGTGAAAAACATGTATTTTATTGTGATGTATGGTTACAAGAGAGAGGGAGATGCGCTGTGTTTATTTCATTAGCACACCAACAATTCCAATAAAAATATATAATAGGTACACAGTGTAAATAAGCAATATAATAAATAAATATATAAATAAAGTGTTTATTATTTTTCTAGTAAATTCTCACGAACAAAGAAAATGTATAAATTCACTTTCGTTTATCTACGTTTTATTAAAATTCTAATCATCGATGTTTAAAACAATACTTTTGATATTCCATTTCTTTGCGGGCAGATACGTCCATGTTTGCCATACATCTTATATTGAAATTGATGCAGGCATATAAAAATTGGACAACTGTAAGCGTAAGTCGAGTAGATTAGAAAATGTTAAATGGGGACTCTAGAGTAAGAGTAATGTAACGGTTTTCAACACAGGAATTATTAGGTCATCCCATAAGTTCTGTCCGAATTTTAACTTTTTGTTAAAATGAACGAAATTTAAAGAGTGTTTTATAATGTCTAATGGAGCTGAACATTATTTTTATGTTTAGATGCATTTAAACTAATCAAATTTTATTTCAGAGAACATAAAATAAAATTTTGTTTGATTAAAACCCTGATAACATAGAAGTACCAAAGAATCATTTGAGGCACATAATGCTTTATGAGTTCAAGAAAGGAAACTCAGCACCCAAAGCGGCTAGAAATATTCACTCATTTTATGAAGAGGAATGTGTGAATGAAAGAACTTACAGAAGATGGTTTGCAAAATTTAGAGGTGGAGATTTCACACTTGAAGATGAAGATCGAACCAGACGTCCAGTTGAGTTTGATAAAAAACTTCTTGAAGCAAACCTTGAAGAAAATCCTGCTTTATCAGTTGAGGAATTGGCAGTGGTTCTCAGTTCAAACCATACAACTGTTCATCGTCATCTTCAACAACTTGGAAAAGTTCCTAAACTTGGAAAATGGGTGCCTCATGAATTGTCTGAAAACAACCTCAAATCACGAGTTGACATCTGTTCTTCTCTCCATTCTCATCAACTTGTTTCACCTTTTTTGGATAGACTTGTGACTGGCAACGAAAAATGGATCTTTTATCGAAATGTTAAGCGTCGGAGACAGTGGCTTGGTAAATGGGAAGAACCCCAGCCACAGCCGAGAAGGGAACTTCATGGGCAAAATGTTCTTCTTTCAATCTGGTGGGATTGCCATGGAATAATCCACTTTGAATTCTTACCACCCAATACAAAAATTAATGCTCAAATATACTCTCAGCAAGTAGAGCGTTTGAACCAAGCTTTGAAGAATAAAAGACCTGCTCTAGTGAATCGAAAACGGGTGATGTTTCATCAGGAGAATGCGCGACAACACACAGCAAGAATCACGTCACAAAAGATCGAAGAACTTGTTTGGGAGAAAATTCCTCATCCACCTTATTATTTCATTTAGATTACTCAACTAGTTTCGGCCAAAATGGCCATCATCAGGAGAAAAAAAATCTGTTTGCTGGTAGCAGTGAACTACAGAAATGAATGTCTTGATGGAGAAAATGAACTTTTGTTTTGTCTAGTTTTCATTTGCTTTTTTTGTTTTTATATATATATATGAAGAAATATAGTCTTAAACTGTGCTATATTTATGGGATAAAGTGCTCAATACTAGCGTGTGTAATATATAAACACAATAAGCTATATAAACGAATTTTTACTACGTTAATAAAAACACCGATCAAAATAAAAATTAAAAATAAAATAAATATAAAGGATAAAAAACAAAAATAAATTAAATAAAAACAAGCAAAATAATTTGACACAAATAAACAAATAAACGACTTCCGGTAAAATATCTGCCAAAATAGACTACCCACAATGCACCACTGACCCGTATATATAAATAGCCGAGAAAAATAACACCACTCGTGGCCGAATGATTGCATCTAGCATGAAACAGACCGTCGCCTCTAAATGTTGACTTCTATGTTCACTTATATATATATATATATATATATATATATATATATATATATATATATATATATATATATATATATATATATATATATATATATATATATATATATGTGATGAAAACACTCTTTATTTTCGGTGAACTGATTTAAAATCCAGCAGCATCAAAACACCTTTGATATAGATAAAACAAACAAACAAACAAACAGTCGGGCAGACATTCTCTTAAGTCTGGACATTGGAGGCGGTAAAGTAATCTAATTCAATTTGATTAATGGTCACTACAGAGATCGCAAGGTATTTTCCTCACATACAGTTTTGTCTTTCTATCATTCTAACCTGAGGAAGCTAAAAAGATCTGACGCTCTCAACGAAACTCGTCGTCAATAATTTTTCCATTTTGTCCATTCATCTTCACTTAGGTTTCGGATACTATTCTACTGCCTACAAACACAAAAAACAAACAAACAAACAAAAAAACCTGAAACCACTCATTTTCCCACACGGCTCGCAATCTACAAGCCATCTTCTGTTACTTCTCTCAAGGAAATATCATTAACGATGATAATTATAAATAATTGCGGAAAAACTAAGGTTTATGCATAAACAAGAATAAAAAAAATGGCGTTTGGGAATAATGTCTGCCTTTTCCTATTAACTTTGGCGATGACCGCAGCAAAGGAATAGATGAAAAAATATTCAATAGACATTGATGAAAAATATTCTTCATTAATTACCGTAATTATATCACGAAAACAAAAACACACGCTTGATAAGAAATGACAAAGACGCTATGCTTCGTCGATTTAAAAATAATGTCACATAAAGTATAACAGAATGTTTACTCCTTCATCTATGACTGAAACGTTTATTGGCACAAGGCTGGATTTAAATTGAGAATCATCCGAACGGCCACTCGTCTAGATCCTTTCGTACTAACGCTGGTGCCGCCCAGGGCACTATCCGTGGTCCTACTCTGTTTTTAAATATCATTAATGCTCTTCCCGATGATACCAGCTCTCAACTCGGTATCTACACTGACGACATAACCATTTACTACTGTCTCGATAATAAGGCTGATCAGTTCGACAAGGTCAAAATGGGAAAGCGATGTTCAAAACGACCTCAAGTCCGTCGTTAACTGAGGCAAAAGATGGCGCCTTCATTTTACCACCTCCAAAAGTAAACGTCTCTCGATTAATCATCTGAGAGATCAATCTCTTCATGCCATCAGCATGGCTGATGCTAACCTTCAGGAAAGTGACTCGTTGCGCGTTCTCGGCCTAACATTCTCAGCTGACGTGAAGTGGATAGACTATATTGAATCCATTGCTAGATTGGCTGCTAAGAAAATCGGTTCAATGTGTCGCGCGAGATATTTTTTTCTCTCCAGAAACTGTCTTACACATCTGTAAGTCTACCATTCGGTCATGCTTAGAATATTGGTGCCACATATCGTTCTGTGTCCCTGCTACTTACTTTGTGCTCCTTGATAAGATCCAAAAAAGAATCAGCAATATTATTGGTCCTGATCGGTCACTTCACTCTCCCACTACCGTAAGCTTGCCTCTCTGTGTCTTTTCTGTAAATACTTTCTATGGTACCTAGCATTTTTAAGCGCAGCACTAGATTGGCCTCATGTCATCAATTTACAGTTGAGCTAGTTAGATGTAGCTGTAAATTCTATGCTAACAGTTTCTTCTCTCTCACTTGTCGTTTGTGGAACTCCCTTCCAGTTCCATGCTTTCCAACCAACTTTAATGGGCAAAAATTTAAATCCAATATCAACCGTTATCTACTGCCCTTCTGATTACCCTTGTCTCTTCCCGCTCATTATTAATATTCCTGTTCCTCATTCTTCCACACCCTGTAACTACTTCTGATTCGGTGTTTTTACTGCCTTGCATAGGCTGATGACGACTAAAAATCAGTAACAACAGCAAATAATAATAATAATAATAATTACGCGCTACTTCACTTTCTAGATCTTCAACTAATGCAAATATATCTTCTTTTCAAGGAAAAAAAACCTTAAGAGATTTTCTATTCATTTCTATAGTAAAATCAGAAATGTTAATCAAGTATAAAAATTATAATCTTATTAGACTGTTCTAGTTCCACGTGCCATATTTAATGGATGTCAGTTATCAGTTACCGTCTGTTAATTTACCTCTGAAAGTTCTCCACTGCCTTAACCGGGTATTGAACTCACACTCTTAGGGTCCTGTCACTGGATCTAACCAACGCCTTTATCCACTATGTCATGTGTCCTTGAGGCCGAAACGTTGTGATAAACATGGCGACAAAGATGAAGACAATAGTCCGAATAATGTAAATAGTGTACATAATACCTCATCTCAGAAATATAGACAGATAATAAAGAAAAATCATCACTTCTTTAAAAATTGGTTTGTTTACGTTACACACTCACACACACACACACACATACACACACACACACACAAGCACACACACACACACACACACACACACACACACACACACACACACACACATATATATATATATATATATATATATATATATATATATACAAACTTTGGGCGTACAAAAAAATCATATATGTCTGCACACGATATGAATATCCGGCCATTGTTAAATGGAACACTTCTCATTTCACTCACTAGCAGCCATGTTAAACGTTAAAGACAGACATACATATACACAGATGACAAATGTAACCTAGTCTATATAGCAACACAGCGCCATCTACTGTAAACTTACTTTAAACTTAAACTCAGTGAACTGGCCATTTTCATCATATAATTCTTATATATATATATATATATATATATATATATATATATATATATATATATATATATATATATATATATATATATATATATATATATATATATGTATGTATATATATATATATATATATATATATATGTATATATGTATATATATATATATATATATATATATATATATATATATATATATATATATATATATATATATAGTCCAGGTAATAAATCCGCTGGTATATAATCCAAGTGGATCCTAGCTATCTAAAATATTAATACTGCACCACAAAAAGAGCCAATGTATTTATTATTACAGAGTAAATAATTAGTACACAATTAAATCCAAAATTACAATTAGAAAAGTAACAACTGTGAAACGGGCACAAAAAAAGCCGAAAAACAAATACAGAATTTATCCATTTCAATGTTTTATAGGATGTTGTAATAGCCTTAAAGAGAAGAGGTTTTATAAAATTTAACCCGGGTATTAAACGTATGAGATTAGATTCCGGTTATATAAAGAATGAAATGGAAATTTGAAACTAAGAAACGCACAAAAAGTTGTTTTTTTTAATTAAATTATATAGATAAGATTAAATTTAAAAATACAAAACCCTGCTTAAAATAATCTTCCAGAGACAAGTTATACTTGAAAATAATAACAATTTAAATAAATTAAAATCATATTTATCTAATTGAATTAAAATTAAGAAAAATATTTAAATATATATATATATATATATATATTTATATATATATGTGTGTGTGTGTGTGTGTGTGTGTGTGTGTGTGTGTGTGTGTGTGCGAGAGAGAGAGAGCTCCAAAGATTGCCTAGAAAACGAGCATATATGATGAAAACACCCCAAACGTAATAAAAACAGCGTTTAAAACTTAGGTATCCTATTTTCTTTGATGTTACCTATATATATATATATATATATATATATATATATATATATATATATATATATATATGTAAGAAATATACTCTTAAGGTGTGCTATATTTATGGGATAAAGTGCTAAATATATGAGATAGAGGGTGTATAAATATAAAAGTGAACACTGAAGTCAACATTTAGAACCCACAGGCTGTTTCATGCTAAATGCAATCGTCAGGCCATATATATATATATATATATATATATATATATATATATATATATATATATATTGTTTACAAATTCACACCTCAAAACAGAGAGCTCAACCGAATTTAATTTTTCAGGAGCCAATATTTTTGTCATCCACAGACAGACTGTTTCGCTGTTTCACAGCACATCAGTTTGGCTAGACGTCCGGTTGATATAGAAGTCAACACTTAGAGGCCACAGGCTGTTTCATGCTAGATGCAATCGTCAGGCCATCTAGACGATTGCATGGCCTGAAGATTGCATCTTGCAGGAAACAGCCTTTGGCCTCTAAGTTTTGACTTCAATGTTCACTTATATATATATATATATATATATTTATCGATATAGATATACAGGGGTTGGACAAAATAATTAGAACAGTTGCAAAATCCACTCCTATATTTCAAAAACCTATTATATTAGGAACTTTAACTAAAATTTCGTAATTGCAGGTTGTATCTATTGTAAATACGTTTATTTATCTAATTTACTCTCTTTGTCTTAATTTAAGCTAAATGCGTGATGTCTCAGAGTTAGAAAAAGGGCAAATTTTTGGAGCTCGCATGGCAGGAGCCTCAATCACTAAGGTTGCTAAACTGTTTGACTTTTCAAGAACTACCATATCAATAATTATGACGCAATTCGAGAAACAGGGTAAAATCTCTAGCAACCTTAGCATTTCAAGCCAGAATTGCAAACTTACTGAGAGGGACCGACGTGCATTGAAACGCAATGTGGCAAAAAATCATCGGACAAATGCGGCCAAAGTGGCTGCTGAGTTGAATAACCATTTGAATAGTTCAGTTTCTACTAAAACTGTTCACCGTGTGCTCCATAAGGCTGCATATCATGGAAGAGCCGCTGTGAGGAAACCTCTTCTCTCCACTCGCAGCATTCAAAAGAGGTTGAAGTGGTGCAGAAATTCCAATGCCTGGTCTGCATATTCTCAAACAAGTCCAGTTTTTCTCTTTTCCCAACTTCAGGGCGAGTTAATGTGTGGAGGCAGCCCAAAGAAGCATATAGCCCTGACAGTGAAGCATGGAGGTGGATCAGTGATAGTTTGGGCCGCCATATCATGTCTCAGTCCAATAGTTGAACTGCATGGTAGAATCAACAGCAAAGATTACCTGAACATTTTGGGATATCATGTTTATCCAATGGCCAAGACATTATTCCCTGATGGTGACTGCATCTTCCAAGACGATAATGCTTCAATACATACCGCTCGAGTGGTTAAGAATTGGTATGAAGAGCATGAAAGTGAGTTAGAACACATGAAGTGGCCTCCCCAATCTCCAAATATCAATATTATTGAACATTTCTGGTGCATTTTGGAGCAACAAGTTAGGAGTCGATATCCTCCACCGTCGTGTCGTAAATAGCTGGAGAAGGTTTTAATGAAAGAATGGCTGAAAATCCCTCTGTATGAAGTCAGGAAGCTGTATGATTCAATTACTAGACGTATTAAAGCTGTATGTGAGGCTAAAGGAGGACCAACCCCTTATTAAATAATTTTTCGTTGAATTTAAGAAGTGTTCCAATTATTTTGTCCAATCCCTGTATGTGTGTGTGTATGTATGTATGTGTGTGTGTGTGTGTGCGTGTGTGTAAAGATGTGTCTCATTAAATAATTTAGGCTACTTATTTTTAATGGCATCCTCTCATAATTACGGGCAAGTATCTTAACATCATGAATAATGAAGGAAGAAGTAAAATTATGTTGATAAATATTCAATTTATTCACAGAACTTTCGACATTAGCACAATGTCTTCATCAACGTCTTGTTTTTTCTGAGACAAAAAATGTTATTCTCATCATTTTTCTAAAACAAAATTGTGGTGTTCATCTGAAAATTAAATGTTAACGTTTGAAATGAAAAACGCTAAGATCAATATACTGTAAAATTTTATCTCCAACAGAAGAAAAAAAAATATATTGGTCATACCACTATTATATGGTCTCGAAGATTAAGTCTCCGTTTGAATAATGCATCTAACATTTACCACAGCATACCTGCGAAATAGATATTTGATTGAAAAATATTCTTTTAAAATATTCTATGCATATTAAGAACATATAAATAACGTACGTTTCCGTGTATAAGATTCACATTGTCAAATGAACTGATATTAAAAGTAATAAAACATTTCTATCTTATATATTACTGGCATAACTTCATAATAAATTGTCTAATCGAAGAATAATTCCATATAAATGAAGTCAACTTGCTTCCATGTAAGCTCAGCTGATAAAATGTAAACCTCCATTTATTATTGTGTTAACAGCATCCTTTATCTTTTGCTAAACTTTCAATAATCATCCTGGTAGTATTAATTACGACAGTAATAACATTTAATTTAACATTATATGCATTTATCTTGAAAGATTCATTGTCATTTTGTTGTTAAATAATAACACAATTCAGGATTATTTTGTGATTGCCGATAAAGTATAAGTAAATGGCCATTAGTACACCAGGCTGTTTGTAACTGTTTAGATAGAGGAAAAGAAGAGGAAGAATAAGAATCAGTATTTGTAAGAGATCACGTGATGAAACATAAAGAAAACAATGGTTTCCCTTTTAGGTGACGTGTGTAGGAAAAAACATGATATAGAATCGGTTTTGTTATTCCGTTTATTTTGGATTACTAAAGAATACAGTAAGTAACAACATTTCCAATTTCCAATCATCTTTATATAATCAATAAGTAGTCGTCTTATACTACAGGTGTAGGATAGATTTATGAAAATTTGGTATATTTTTTTATTTCGTCTTATAGAATGGTCGCCTTAGACGCAGAAATATACGGTAGTTTTCACAGAAACACGTATTCTGAATATTATTAACAATGTCATCACTGATTTTTGTGATTAGTAAATAATGTAATAAATATATGATTCTTCATACAGCCACATACACCTGTCCATATATCGTATAGACATATATATATATATAACCATATGTGTGTGAGAGTGTTTAGTGTGTGCGTGTTCATCGCACACGCCAAACTAATTCCATTAGCATTTTCCCAGGTGGATATGCGTGGGAAAAGATTCTGTAACTCCATTCGAATGAAATTCATTATTTTGCATTACTTGTTAAGACGAAACTCTGATTGTTGGATCGTCTACTCTAAATTATCAAATCAGTCTCTGTTCAGATTGGACGCCAAAGTGCTTTCATGTATCCGTTGGTTACTCCCCAGACAAGTGAAATATCCATGTTGTAGCTTCCATTTGTCTATTGATATCAGACGTGCAAAATCGGTTGCAAAAAGTCATTTGTTTTGTACTCGTCCATATTCTATGAACGTTGGGCGAAGCGAAGTGTGGTGGAGAATAAAGGGAGACAAATCGTGAGAAGTGAAACCTTACAATTTGATTATTTTATTAGTTGCGCGTGGATAAACAAGTCGCCCAAGCGTGCTCTCTTGACGGTAAATGTCTGCCCTACTGGAAAAACATGAACACGAATGAGAAGGGAACGAAAAGTGAAATAAGGAGAGAAGGAATCCAGAATTAAATAAATGAATTACGGTTGAAAAATATCTAATAACCACATGATGCATAATCGTATTTTATGAATCATGCAGAACAAAATTATTATTATCACACAACTCTCCCGTAATCTTGATGGTTCGGAAATTACGTTGAATATTCGCGTTAATATTTGCCTTGTATACAGCAACAAAGTATATGAAAGAAAAAATTCACATTGAAAAACCTATTCATTTTTTTTACAGAATCAAGAGATGTGGGAATTGTCGAGTAAATGCAACATTTAACCAACATAATAGAACATAGAAAGCACTATATTAAATACCAGCACTGACAGCAACAAAAAAAGAAATCTGTCTATAATTCTGAGATGATGCATTATATACACTATTTACATTATTCGGACTATTGTCCTCATCTTTGTCGCCATATTTATTACCCTTTCAGTATCTGTCTATATTTCTGACACGAGGTATTATGTACACTATTTACATTATTCGGACAAATGTCCTCATCTTTGTCGCCATATTTAATACCCTTTCAGTATCTGTCTATATTTCTGACACGAGGTATTATGTACACTATTTACATTATTCGGACTATTGTCCTCATCTTTGTCGCCATATTTATTACCCTTTCAGTATCTGTCTATATTTCTGAGATGATGTATTATGTACACTATTTACATTATTCGAACTATTGTCCTCATCTTTGTCGCCATATTTATTACCCCTTCAGTATCTGTCTATATTTCTGAGATGATGTATTCTGTACACTATTTACATTATTCGGACTATTGTCCTCATCTTTGTCACCATATTTATCACAACTTTTCGGCCTTTGTCCGCTCCGCTCTTCTTCAGGTGGTTGTAATGTCGAACTGAACCCTTTATTTCGCTCACTGGGGTAGACAGTTCTAGTTCCGCGGGCCATGTCTAATGGATGTCAGTTATAAGCTATCTCCACTGCCTTAAGCGGGTATTGAACACACACTCTTTGAGTCCTGTCACTGGATCTGACTAACGCATTTATGCACTGTGCCATGTGTCCTTGAGCGAAATAATCGGTTCAGTTCGACATTTCCACAATCTGAAGAATGCCATAGCGTACAACAGACGAAACGTTGTAATAAATATGGCGACAAATATGAGGAAAATAGTCCGAATAATGTAAAGAAAAGAAATCTTTAAAAATAAAAATGTCTCCTCTCTACTAACAGAAAATAAGTTTATCAATACTACAGTAAATGATGTTTGAATTTCTTAGTTAGAAGCTCTGATACAAAATACAAAACAAATGATTGTGGATTTTGAATTGGATCTTAAACTCCAATTTGCTGTCAGTCGGTTATGTGACATGCGTGATACACGCTTAAGCAGTGGTGTATCTTTCGATACATCACTGACGAGGCATGTTTTTACCGCACTAGGTTGCTATTTCTTTCTGCGGTATACCAGTTGCCATCCAAGTCTATAGAACCCGGTCTGTACTGCTATTTACCCATAGCATGAAAGTGAATATAATGGATTCGATTGGAATTCAACCTCAGCTCTCCGATTCCTCAATTCAAGCTTCTATCCATTACTCCAATGGCTGTACAATTGTAAAAAGGAAAAGAAAGATGTTTTAACAGATATGACCATTCCAGATGACAGAAAATGGTAAAATGAAGCCATACAAATGATGAGTGTACCAACTCTTTTACTGGGGCGCTTTAACAATTCCTGGGAAACTGACTAATAATTGAAGCATCACAGATCCTACGAAGTGAAACAAAAATCATGACAATGATTAACAGGATTAGAGAAGAGACTATATAAAGAAGACTTGGACGAAATCTGTCCACTGCAAGGAAATTTGCGTGTTTTTGTCGTGCCAGAAGGTTTCTCTTGTCAGAGTCCATCATGCACATTTACAAATCTAACTTTCGTTGAATACTGTTACCATATCTGGTCAGGTGTTCCTGCTCATCATTTCGATGTTCTTGACGAAATCCAAAGAAGGATGTGCAATGTAATCGATTTTGACTTGGCATCTCGACATCTGTCACTTTCTCATATACATGAGGTGACTTACCTCTGTCTTTTCTACAAATATTTTTATGAGCACTCCTCCGACTAGCTTTTTTCTCTGGTGCCCGAAATATGTGAGTGTAAACGTGTTATTAGATTGAAATCTAATACCCACCCTTTTCCTGTTGAATTAGTTAAATGGAACTGCCACTTCTACTCCAACAGTTTAATTTCACGCACTTCCCACTTGCGGAACTAACTTCCGTTTCCATGCTACCCAGATAACTATGAATTTTCAAAGAATTATATGCAACGTCAATCGCCATCTTCTATCTTCTTGAACCCTGTTCGAATTTCACATTTCCTCTGTCCCGCTCTACACATTATTTTCTTTAATCTTCACTCTCTGTAACACCTTGTCTACTAGTGGCATTATCGCTTTGGTCGGTCTGGAATGATTTTAAAAATTACTTCTTTAATTAAGTAAGTAATAATATTAATAATAATTGCAGTAATAATAAAATGAATGTTTTATCACTTAGACAGATCCTTCCAGTTTGATAACAAAAAAGAAAATAAAAAAAAAGCAACAAAGTAATTTGAGAAAAGTTTTAACCAATATGAATCTGGAAAGAGAAATGCAAGGATGTGGCATTTGAACTCGGCAATAATTCCAATAATAATAGGAACACAAGCAATGATTAAAAAGAATAGTCATACACATATTAAGAAGAGTCCAGGAAGTACATGACCCTTTCAGATAGAAACGATTGTCCTCATGAGCGCCTATCACAGAAACAGAAAATTTCCCGTAATATAATATAGTCAATAACTTTCTACGAAAAAAATTACTTTATCTCAGGTAAAAGACACAGTAAATGGATATTATAATAATAATAATAATAATAATAATAATAATAATAATAATAATAATAATAATAATAATAATGGTGTCGACCAGCTATGTAGATTATACATTCAACGTGTCGTAACTGTTGACCACTTAGTGCCAGGTTGTTCAATTTTGACACAAAAGGATTACAATGATTGAAATTACAAGATCGGCAAATATATTCTTTGGAATATAATACAGTTCTATTTCATGACAATGATCGAATGTTCCAAGATACTTTAAAAGCTGGAAGGTGAAAATAGCAGAGTATAACAATAATGATTGAGAAAAAAATTAAATACTCAAAGAGAAAAAAACTAATATTAATATGGACTTAAAATATACTGAAAATTCTATGGACATCTCCAATACCAGTCGTAGAAGCCATGAAGTTACTTTCCTTGGGACTTTATCTTTCATACTGACAGTCATATAAGTGCTAATAGACCAGACATACTAAATAAAAACTCCAAGGCAAAAAGGTATTTTTTCATGGATATATCTGTGCTGTCAGTTAAAATATAATATGTTAAAGAATAGGATAACATAGTTATAACAATCTTGACAGTGAAAATGAAAAAGTGAGACGTCTTAAAAATACGGTTAACACCGAGTGCAATCAAAAACGTTACCAAGATCTCTTGTTGCCTCTGCTTACAAGAGATTCAATAAACTACAATGCGCGGAACTGCTTTTCTAATGAGGCTTGATTGATTCATTAGTTACTTACAGTTTATTAACCATCTGCAAGTTCTATATAGACAGAAAATATAGATTGTAAGAAATGTTTGAATAATGACTTTACTGATAAAACTGATACTAATTAACCTTTAGCTGGGTGTAGTAGAAGATGTGGATACCGATATTTCAAAAGGTTTTTGCGCGTAAGTGACTATAAAAAACCCGACCGGAATTAGAACCTTGCTCTCCGATCTCCCATTCGTTACACAATACACCATCTGCAGATCCAAGCTTAAAACACCTGTTATTACCAAGTAGTTACCCATATAGAGACTGACTAGGCTCGATGTTGCTTAACTTCTGTGATCATACAAGAACCGGCGTGAGGATATTGATTTTCTAAGCAAGGCTTAGATGTGGCACATCGCCGAATGTATGGGGCACCCAGTGAGAATGGAACTCACTACTCAGTTGTAACAGTTTTAGCAAGACTAGCTTGCTAACCATTACACCACACCGAGGCGCCCATCCGGCGTTAGGATATACTACTTAGGAGAACTATTATATTAAGTATCGTGTTAAGTATCACTTAACGTCATAATTTGTACCAAAGGAATGCATATAATTGCTACCCTGTACTATCATATTTCTCTTGTGATGACTCTGGAAGGAATTCTATTAAACCCAAAGAAAATAAGATATGGTTGGCATCTCGGTCCCACCATTTCACTGTCGAAATGACTAAATGTAGCCATCTCTTTTACTCCAATAGCTTCTTATCTTGCACCTCCCGTCAATGGAACTTCCTTCCTATCACTTGCTTCCTAGATAGCTATAATCTTCAAATATTCAAATGTGATGCCAATCGACATGTTCTGATGCCTTGATGTCGATCCGGGTCCTTCTCTTTATCCTTTTCCCAAACACTCCTCTTTACTTTTATTCACACTCTCTATAACACCTTACATGCTACTAGCATTCCTACCTTGCTTGGGGCGAATTGCTTAAAAAAAGAAAAAGAAAAAAGTTAATCATAATGGCGGCTACGTCAAACAATGTCATTATTATCATAACATCTACACGTCTCTTCAACTTCCTTCTTTTAAAAGTTAATCAGGAACAAGATCTAAAACAAATAAATACATCAGTAATTATAAATGATTATATTACCAATTAATGTCAAATGTCTTTGATTTGAAAAATTGCTAACATCAGCTGAGAGCAATTGGAACACCTTACAGCTACTCCCAGGTCAATGCTATCGGATGAAGGGCAAAGAGCGTTGCGAAAGTGTTTGGTATCGGCCAAATTTGTTTGATAAAGGTCACATGTGATCAAAGCTAGAAATACGGCCATGAAATACGAGGGACAGATAACATAAAGAGGAAAATTGATTTGTTTTCGGTTTAAAAAAAAAAGACTTAACCGCCTTTTGCAGTTTATTTACAGCGAGAATATATTTTAGATGGTAAGGCTGTTTTGGAGACAATAACGATTTACTGATACAAATGTTACAAATTAATCCATAGCTGGGGGATTGGAGCTTTCATACCTTTCTAGAGAGGGAAGAAAACAATAAAATCAAAAGAAATAAAGATATAAAACGTTAGTTAATATGCAGTCGGAAAGAAACTCGGTAATATATTCAATATTTAGTCGTAGTTACGGTAAGTGTAACATTAGCCATCTCCTTATGAGGAAACATTCAGGATTCATTAAGCGAGCCACTAGTACTACAGTCGGTTAAACTTTAAAGTCATTCTTTCAAAACAATTTTTCAGTAGAGTACAAATCTCAAGTTCAGGAGCCGTTATAGTTCTTTCCAGTATTGATAGGGGTTTCCTTCCTAACCTTTTCTTTGAAGTAGTGTATAACGCCAACATCTTGTATATATCATTATTTTCACTTGGGGATACATTTTGTAATCGATTTTGCTTGTTGCTCTTGTTGAATATCCTCAAGTGATGTGATTTCTCATATCTGGTACAGTTCTTTGTGATTCAGTAGCGCCTGTCCAAATGGTTCGAAGAAGGATGCTCCTCGCTAAGACCTACAGGCTTAATTTGCTGGAATCCATTATTACCACTGTTTTAAGAAAGCGTTTGTATACTGCAGGCAGCTTAGATGTTTCTGAACGCGGTTGGGGCTATGACTGACACCCAATAGGAATTTGTCGACCTGATAAGATTATTTAAAATTAGCATGGCTGGATTTTTCAGGTTTTGTAGCAATTTGCGTTATTGGGCGAAACTATCCCTACCACAGTCTATTCTATGTCAAGTTCCTTTTCTCCTATATTAATTTTGTTATAACTGATCCATATGCCGAGGTATTTGAATTGTTTTGTAAATACTTAACGTTTATGATGGATTCAGGGTATATGCCATCAGTGCTTTCGTCCCAATGGCTTTAAGTTATTAGGGTATCTTGACCAAGTGTTAATTAGGAATTAATTTTGTCTGAGTTATAAGCAGTCAGATTTGAAACTATATCAAGAATTACAATAATTATTTTAATTTGAGGGAAATTGGGTGCTGGTAAAATTAAAATAAAAAACGAGAACAAATAATGATTCAGAAGACGAATAAGAAGAATGAAGATTATCTTTTGTTTATAATTCCGCGTAAGGCTATATTTTGACACTAACCATCACTTTACAGCAATGGAACAAAATATTGAAGCCTTCTTTACACTACAGCTCAAAGTATTAGTGGCAAGCCTTAGCAAATTTTATAGTAGCTCCAAAAATATTTGTTTTGTACTTTAAATAAGGGGAAAATATTATAGATTGATAAAAGAAAGTGAGACATATTATTATGAGAGAAAAAAAGCATTTTATGATGAAATTTTGCTCTCCCCAAAATATCCTCGTTCAGCCTTGATTACTGCAGTACAAATTTTTCGCAATCGCTGCAATAGTTTTTGGATGGAAAGGTGTCACTCTTCTAACATGTTCATCCCGTGATAATTACAGGTGTGGCTTCAGACTTCTGAAATGTGGTATATATGTTTTCGATACGGTTTTAATCATTTATCACCTTTAAAATATAAATAGTGTTTACAACATAATCGGTGACATTTAAGTTGCGTAAAAAAATTTCAAATTCCATGTTGGAGGCACGGTGGAATAGTGATATTTATTGTTGGAGGCATGGTGGAATAATAATATTTATTGTTGGAGACATGATGGAATAATAATATTTATTGTTGGAGACATGGTGGAATAATAATATTTATTGTTGGAGGCATGGTGGAACAATAATATTTATTGTTGGAGGCAAGGTAGAATAATAATATTCATTGTTGGAAGCATGGTGGAATAATAATATTTATTGTTGGATACATGGTGGAATAATAATGTTTATTGTTGGAGACATGGTGGAATAATAATATTTATTGTTGGAGGTAAGGTAGAATAATAATATTTATTGTTGGAGGCACGGTAGAATAATGGATTGCGCCTCCTATTGAGTAATCGGAAAATCGATTTCAGTCGAGTTCATTATATTCACTTACGTTAATTGGATTACGTAATTGAATGGAATATGTTGGATTCATACCTTGGCCATGCGTAAGTTTTCACTCCAGCTGTTCTCTCCCCGGTTATGGGTAGATAATAGGACAGACTGAGTGGCAACGGGTCTAGGAGAAGGAAAACTCAGAATTCAAAACAGTATAAAACCGTGATGAAGCACATACAATGCAGCTAAGGAAATGATTGTGTGTACTGACGATGATCCCGACTACGGTCGGTTCAATTTTATTTTTAATTCCAATTTAAAAAGAAATTACTATATATAACAATGATTTTTTTTAATATATTCATCTTGTTTATATAGAGAGAATTTATATCTACCTAGTTAAATATCAGCAGTCAGAAAAATATAGGGGTTAAATTTAAAGTCAACGCAAAATGAATGTCATCGTGGCTTCTAAAAATAGATTATATTAATTTATTTTTATACAGTTGTATGATTTTAGGTCCATCTTGTACGATTTTATTTCCCTTAAGGGTCGAAAATTGTATTAAGAGAAATTATTCGATCGGAGCTGAAAAATATTTTTGGAATTATCTAAATTAATCAAAATAATCGGTTTAATTAGATTTTCTTAAAATTGTACCGATTTAGTTCAACAAGTGCCTAATTACCAAATCTCCTCCGGAGTCTGTGAGTATAAAGGGAGAGTATTCTATGCATATTTGGGAAGTTTCCTTTAGATGGAAAGAGTTTTCCGGATGATATATGCAATTCTGTACAAATTAATCTTTTTTTGTACCTCTGAGATGATGGTGTGTCTAAGAATGTTACACGTGATTTTCTGTACCCTTCTTTATCGTACCCAATGCCTCTATCACAACATGGATAATCGTTGTTTTATGCTTCCAAATTTTTGTTACTTCGATTTGCAGGTCCTTATAATTAGACAATTTTTGAAATTCATTTATAGAAACATCGGAATCCTCTGGGCAAGCCATATATTTTATGACTATGTCTGGCATATTTGCATCAATTTTCCTGTCTGAGATTGGTAAATTCCACAGTATAGTCATCCCATCACTATTTCTGCCATTCTTCGAACGGTGCTTGTACCATGGATCCGAGGCTTCAATATCATTGTTCAAACATGGATTCCCATTAATATAGTGTTCTTGCTTGTCCTGTCTAATAATGTATTCTTTCTCAGCAGGGACTGGGCACTCTGAAAACAGTTTCATCAAATGTGTGGCATAAGCGATAGGCAAGGTTTGAGCCATCATCATTATACTCTTCCTTTATTTACAGCCACTAATCTCTGAGGGAGGGGAGGGAGATTCGGGATCTTTTTCGTCTTGAGTATCTATTACATCTAAGGAGTTTCGTATTTCTTGGCTTTGTTTAATGATGCAACAATTCTTCGCCCTCTCATACTTGAGCACAGACCTCAGATGCTCATCTAGTGTCGTTTCTAAGTATTCTACTCGACATGTGATCGATGTTTTAAAAGATATTTCGATCTGAATGAGTCTTTCTCCACCGGTTTTCCTAGTGAGGTATACACTAGCAACATCAACTTAAGGGGGGTGCCTGCGATGTTCACTTAGTAGTGTACGTGTTTTGGAATCAGTTCGTGCTATATCTCTAAAGCTCCAATTTATAACACCAAAGATGTATTGATTATTGTTTTCTTCGATTTCTGTTATGTACTCATTTCCTTGCGGGTCTCAACCAGAGACCAAAGCTCAGAAATGGCATTTTTGCTGAACGTTCTTGCAAAAATAACTCAAGATCACATCCATTTTACATTGATAAAGCTAAGCACCTCCATTTATTCGTTAAAACGTTAGCATGTCATGATGAGAAAATACCCCAAACTTAATAAAATTTTATCGTCAAAATCTTTGTTATTATTAAGCGGAAAGAGAAAAAAATTATTATTAGAAAATCTAGGTAATTTTTGTTTTATCTGTTACCATACCCCGCAACTAAATTAATTGTATAAAATTTCGGGAAATTAATTTTTCTTGATATTAATGTTCATATTAATTAAAAGCAGCACACCATGGAGAATTTAAATCATCAATTTCTTTTTGTAAAACAGGCCCTCCAGTTACCGAAAACTTGATCTGAATTGTAAAATAAAAAATGCAGTAGAACTAAGACATCATTTAATTAGAAAAACTTTTAATTGCTTACATGGACATTATTGTCCTGAACAAAAAATTCCTATGACATTTGACAAGAATTGTTTTCATTTTTTCAAATTTTAATTATAATTATAGAGTTTTAATCTTTTAAAATCCTGTATTACTTCCTAGAGGTAAATAGTTTTATGTGGACGTTGTATTTACAAAAATACGTGCGTCCACACACAAAATTATCAGAAAATAATAGGGATAACTATAGTAAATTTAAAGCCAAGTATCTAAAATTCAATAAATTATAACATTACGGAGAATATATCTTCCTAAATTTCTAAGATTACACTTTATATTCACAAAGTAATTTTCACAAAGTAATTTTTAAAGATAGGTCCACAGTAGAAAAGCATTAGAAAAACTTCAGTCTGTCAGTCGAGCTGTCAACAATTTAAATAAACAGCTATCGCCGTGTTAAACAAATGGATTTCTGCGATATTTTAAGCTTAAATGAAATAATATTTCTTTCAAATCAGATTAATTAAACTTTAAATCAGCTAATATTCCCCAAATAAAAAAATAATAAACATAATTGCACGGTTCGCTAAAAATGACGCTAAAATCAACGATGTTTTGTGATTCCAAAACAAAAACTCCTTCGAGTCAATTTAAATTAAATTTGAAATGTAGCAAAGTATTTTTTCTATTGGAAATATTAAGAAATTGGAAATCCTATATTAAATAATACATTTAATTTATTAGAATGTAATTAAAACTAGAATAAAATCTTCAATTTTAATTTTAAAACTTCATTTAAAACTATAGGTATCACGTTTACGTGGTGTTAGCACGATAGAGCTCTTGTGAGAACAATGTTTATATTTCTTTACGGCATGGGCGTCAAAGGACCCATTAAAAGTATCTTTCAAACATTTTTCCAATCAAACCGAGAGCTCCAAATGCAAATTATTGATGTTTTCATGAACCACATTTATTAGATTTCCAAAATCATTTTATTTGATAGATTTTTGAAAATATTCAACGATACATTACAGTCTGCAGGGACTGTCGTGGCAATAAAAACGCACATTCTGTTTTTGTGGTTTTTGACCAGGATGTGTCGGCAATTAGCGTTGATTGTTCTGTCTGTGTGCGTTATAAATCACATAAAATTGTCGCACATCCTATGTCTGTAACCCGGTCTGCGTGGTATTCATAGTACATAATAAGAAGAATTATGATAATAATGATGATAATCTAAATATTAATGATTATGAATTATTATTACTAAAACATATTACAGAATTATTTAATTATACCGAATTTTAATTTTATTTTAATTCGGTTTAACTGAAAATGATTTAAATAAAATAAATAAATTAGAAGAAAAAATTCATTTTTATAATTGCTATGTTGTTGAATTATTTTTATTATCGTAAGCAATAAAAACATTACAGAATTATTTCAATAAATGCGCAGTACTAGATTGGCAGCTAGGTCTCATCATTCTAGTGTAAAATTAGCAAGATGTAACCGTAAGTTCTTTGTTAAAAATTTATTTTCTGGCACTTCTCGCCAATGAAACTCTCTTCCGGCTTCTTACTTTCAAGTCAACTTTGATCTTCAAAAATGTAAATACAATGTCAATCGTTATCTTCTTTCTTCTTAATTCCTGTTCTTTTGTAGTTCACTCTCTTTATTGATGTATTTCGTTTTCTTATTCTGTTGTGGATTCCGGGATGAAATCCGATATCAATGATATCTAACGCCAGGAATGGATAAGGGAAATAAATGTATTAACGTAATAATACAAACTGGTAATACGAGTTAGAAGATCCAGGAATGCGGGTTAGTAGCACTAATATATATACAGTCTTGGTATTGAAGTATCGCGGTCATGACTCCTTACTGAGTCTACGTGCTCGCTAACTGTCACGCTTGCCGCAGTCTCTCTGTGTGATTCAATCTACTACTACTGAACTCTACAACTCTTCTGTCGTTCTGTCTCGACTCCTTGACTGTTCGGGTATTCACTGGTAGTAGTATATGTATACCTTGGGTGAATCCATTTTTTGTGAATAGGGGAGACCCCTCAATACCCCCTCCTTAAATCCCTTTTGGGGGAGTTAACATCTTTTCCTTTCTCTTATGGTCGACAATTAAAGGCACTCTAAATTTACTCTTCCTGCTAGTTCTGCCAATTTCTGTGTCTTCTTGTGGTCTTTGAATCTCAATAACTTCAAAGATCGCCCCTATCGACTCGTCATTTCCTGCGGGTGACGAGCTTGGCTCATCAACCCGTATTTTTTGTATTTTGTCAATATGTTTTCTTTGGGTAAATGTTTCGCCTTTTGTGTGCATCACGTTTCATTGTCTGTTAATTTTTGTATTTGGTTCCTCATAAGCCATATTGTGACTGAAATAGACGCATTCTTGTTTGAATGATCTCTTGAGTTCTGTAGGTGTATACCGGTTTTTATTTATTTTTTCGTTCGTCCTTCGTCCTCTGAATAAATTCATCCTTTTTCGCTTCTTTTCTTATCTCTCGCAAGGTCACAGGTAGTTACTTTACTAATTGGTATAACTCTTTACTGTTTTCATCTGTGTTAGCAAATGGCGCGTTTCGCTTCTTTTTACATACTGGCTGGACATTGTTTTTCAATTCAGTCCTAGCTGCACCTAGGTGAATCCTATACGTCAAACGTTTGCATACAGTCTGTAAACACTAGATTTTCTGTATCTTTCAATTACGGATATCTTGAGTTTTTTGTTACATAATGGTTGGACATTTTCTTTCAATTCAATTCTAGCTGCACCCTTACAAAACCAGCTGATAGTTGAATCCCATACGTTGTAATTTTGCATACAGTCTGTACCCACTAGATTTTCTGTATCTTTCATTACGTATATATTGAGTTTTTTTGTTTTCCCGTGAAAATTAACACTTACGATTATTTCTCCTTCGAATTTTATACGCTTTCCTGTCACCGACTTATCAATTTTGTGTGTATGTAACATGGTTGGTCTGTTAAGCTTTTTTCATGTCTGTAGGTTAATTATCATTAGATCGGAACCCGAGTCTACTTGCAATTTTCTCTTTTTATTTAGGATTTCAAGTTCCACATATTTCCTTATGTTGGTATTGTCTTCTTCATGCATCCTAGTAGCTCTTATCCTACTAGTAACTTTTCTGTTCCTACATTAGGATGCCTTGTGCCCCATTTTTCCACACACAAGGCAGTTTTTATATTTAAAACGGCAATCCTTATTCCAGTGTAGTCCTCCACATCGATAACATGCAGATGGGGGTGGGCTTATATTAGTTTCGATTTTCGTCATAATTTGCCCTAAATGTTGTACTTTTTTCCCTTATTATAGAATTTTTGTTTTCTTTCCGAGGAGGGTAAAGAACGTAAACTTTTGTTTAACATACGTATATATGATACTCCTGACTCCTTAATGGTCTTCGAGTCTTTCTTTATACTCAGGCATCGTTGGCAATCTTCTGATAATTGTTGTAGTGTTAGTCCAGGTTCATTTTGTAGTTTTGAAAGCATTCTTTTGCGCATTTCACTATCGTTTGCTGAGACAAAACCCTTGAACAAAGATGAGACACTTGAAATTTTCCGGTGTTAATTCTGCCAACTTGAAGTGGTCGCAATGTTTATTCACGATTTCAGCAAACGTGGAATAGTCTTCATTTTCGCCATTTACCAGGTTAAGACATTTCCACCTCTTGTGAAAGAGTGGCGTTTTTGGAATGAACAGCTCTGTAAGACATGGAACTGCTTCGTCAAACGTTAATTCGTTCGTCATTTTTGGCAAAATGTAATCCACAAATTTTGTGTATTCTTCTGTTCCTAGTTTTCTGAGCAACAGACGTAGCTTCTTTGCTTCTGTCCAGATTTGACAATCGATATTAAAGATGTCTTCGTGGCGTCTAAAATAATCCCCGAATTTTTTTTCCTCTTCGAAAGAGTATTTGAAATTTTCTATCGTATTCCACACTGCTCTTGGGAAAAAGTCGCCTCTTTTTTGATATTTTGTTGTTTGTTACCCGCTACCTTTAATATTAGTTCCTGCGTTTGCAGTAATTGTTTTTGCCATTTTTCTTCCATTCTGCAGTTGTAATTGCTGTTCCTTTTGGCATTTTACAAGTTCTACTAAAATATTTTAAAAATCCTCCATGATAAAAGTCTTTCGAAAAACTCGTTTTTCCGTATTTTAGTCCTCGTAAATCTTTTGTCGCCAAGTTGTTGTGGACACTGGCAAAAACGGCAAAGGAGTCTTTTGTTTTTGTTTTTTTTCTGTGTGAGTTCGAATTCTCCGTCGCCAATTTGTTGTGGACAACGAGGGAGAATTTTGTTTCGATTTCCTTCCCGTGTGAGTTCGAATTCTTCGTCGCCAATTTGTTGTGGACAACGAGGGAGAATTTTGTTTCGATTTCCTTCCCGTGTGAGTTCGAATTCCTCGTCGCCAATTTGTTGTAGACAACGAGGAAGAATTTTGTTTCGATTTCCTTCCCATGTGAGTTTGAATTCCTCGTCGCCAATTTGTTGTAGACAACGATGAAGAATTTTTTTTTCCTTCCCGTGTGAGTTCGATATCCTCGTCGCCAATTTGTTGTGGATTCCGGGATGAAATACAATATCAATGAATAACAAATGCCAGGAATGGATAAGGAAAATAAATGTATTAACGTAATAATGCAAACTGGTAATACGGGTTAGTAGATCCAGGAATGCGGGTTAGTAGCACTAATATATAGAGAGTCTTGGTATTGAAGTATCGCGGATGACTCCTTACTGAGTCTACGTGCTCGCTAACTGTGACGCTTGCCGCCATCTCTATGTGTGACTTACTCTACTACTACTGAACTCTACAACTCTTCTGTCGTTCCGTCTCCACTCCTTCACTGTTCGGGGTATTCACTGGTAGTAGTATATGTATACCTTGGGCGAATCCGTTAGTGTGAAAAGGGGAGACCCCTCAATATATTCTTTATAAAGTTTTGAAAAGGTTACGACATGAATTTATATTCTTCCTAGTGGCGTAGTTGTTTTCTAATGTGCCCAAAACTTCAGGTTCTCATCAAATTACATAGAAGCAGAAAAAATAAATTAAATTAAATAAAATAAAAATAATAAAAAAATTAAAAATAAAACAGGTATTCAAGCGCTGATTTTCTGGGCAAGCATTTTTGATTTGAAAATAAAAATCCAATATTTTTTTCAAAATAAATACGTGATCACCATTTAAAATAAAGATATCGCAACAATTGTTGATTTGAAAGATAGATACGGAAATTATTATTTTTTATTCCTATGAGAAATAAATACATTCTATTCACGCCAATATTATCCAAGATCGATTTACACAAAAAAAGGAAGAAGTAAATAAAGACAATAGAACTTCAATTGATGATTTTCTCGGTAAGTCGAATTTTTCTTCAGTTCATTCGAAAAGATAAGTTCGATTTTTTCTTCAGTTCATTCGAATGATAAAGAAAAGTGTTTCTTCAAAAATATAAACATGCTTTTCATTTAAATCAAGCCTCTCTAAGCATGCGTCCATTTTGAAAAATAATGTACTTTTCGTCGTGAACGAAATAGTTTTCTCATAATCCTTCAAATTCGCTGACTTCTCGCTACCTTTTAGATAAAAAAAAACAACAGAATTTCGAATGTTGATTTTAAGTAGGAAATATTATGTATTTTAAAAATGATCATAACACAATCTTCCTTTTCCCCATTCTCCATAAAGATGTCTTCGTAAATCGTTACTCACAAATAATCCAATGTAAATGCTAATGGATTGGAGATCAATTTTATGCAAGAATGTCACCGAAAGTGATTTGCTCTAAACTGAAGATTCAAATCAAAATGTAAGCCATTTCGAAGATCTTATTCGTTCCTGATTTTAATTTAGGAAAAATAAAACATATTATTCGTAGAACATAATTCTGTAGTCTCCATTTTAAGAATTTCCTGCTAGTGGAATAATACGATAATTGAAAGGGTTATAATTACTATCTCTTTCTTCTAACTTTTTTTTCAAGAAGAATTTTTTGTTTTTTTATCAGGCGGGTTTATTAATTACCACCTATTGATATACCTCGAAAGCATTTTCTTTGTCATTTTTGGTCATCCGTAGATTATCGCAGAAATCAAAGTACTTTTCTTTTAAACATTTTTTATTTCAAGCTTATAACAGCTACAGTCACCTGAAGCAAAATGTGTTTCCTATATCTTCTTCTTTTCCTATGTGCTGGGGCCCTTATCGACTTGAGTGATATACACGTCTACTTATCCTTTCCAGTTCTTAGCAATGATTTTCCTTGTACTTAAAATCTCACTCTCTGTCCTTTCATCTATTTAAACAAGCTCGTTAAGTAGGTTACTCGTTGTTTTCCCCTCTCTCTCTCTTGCCTTCAGCTCTGTGAGTGCTAAATTTTCTGGGCCTTCTTTTCTCATTAGCTGTCCCCAAAATTAAATTTTAACTACTTCTTTTTGATTCGAAGTATGTGTTTGTTTTCTTTCCATATTTCTTTAAACTTCCTTGTTGCTCACATGCACATCCAATGGCATTCTCAGTATTCTTCTGTAGAACCACATCTCTGCAATCTCGAGTCTCTTCCTAATAATAAATATTAAATAGTATTTTGCCAAAAAAACAGTAAAGAATTCGTTATATCAATTAATTTTCATTATGGCTTTCTATTTTATATATATTTAATTAAAGGTACCCATGACAGATTTTGATAACCAAAGGAGTTAATTTAAGGTTTCTAATAAGAATATTACATTATAATTTATTTAACGTACCGAAATTCATTTTGGTTTTATTTTTTCTATTTTTTTTCAAAATTAAAACGTAAAAAAAAAAATCCTTTAAATTTCTTAAAAAAGATTTATTTACACGAGGGGAAGTGGAAAAGCAGGTGTGGCTGACAATATATAGAAAGAAAAGGGAGATCACCACCCTCTGTGGGATCAGTTTGAGATCATAGATACAGAACACCATTGGACAATTCGTAAACTTAAGGAATCAGCACATATGCTAGGCCACAAAAATTTCCTGAGCCGACCAAGCATAGAAAATGAATACAGTATGGGAACCAATAATAAGGAGTGCCAGAGAAAAGCGATAATAACAACAAAAATTGCAATATGAGCTTTGGTAAAAACATATAATGATAGCAGCAAAAATTGCAATATGAGCACTGGTAAAAATGATTGCTGAAGACATTAGGTTTATAATACCCAGAAATTAATACACAGATGTCCACAAGGACACATGGCACAGTGGATAAAGGTGTTGGTTAGATCCAGTGACAGGACCCAAAGAGTGTTCAGCAGTGGAGATAACTGATAAGTGACATACATTAAATATGGAACTAGAACAGTCTACCCCAGTGAGCAAAATAAAGGGTTCAGTTCGACATTCCAACCACCTGAAAGAGGCCGGAGCGTAAGACGGCCGAAACGTTGTAATAAATATGGCGACAAAGATGAGGACAATAGTCCGAATAATGTAAATAGTGGAAATTATTTATAACTCAACCTAACAGTAGAAGAGGTAGCAATGAAAAGTGTGCTAAACTGCAATGTCTCATCTGTTCTCCTGTATGGTACCGAGTAGTGGACAAAACGCTTACAGACGATCAAGAAACTCGGGACATGCGGTTCTAGAGTTGTATTCTGAGAATTCTATGGATAGACCACGTGAGCAATGAGGAATGAGGAAATTCAAAGGAAAACGTTTAGCATACTTTATATGATACCGTTAGAATTTCTTGAACACCTTATGAGGAAGGACATCATGGTAAATGTAATACTCACAGGACGGAATGTGGGAAGAAGTAAAAGGGAACATCGAGCAACTTACCAAGGAGTTTGTGTGAATGTTTGAGCAGAAAAGTTGTTTACAGGTAAAACGAACAGAAAGTTGTGGAAAGCCATGATCACCCACGTTCTGATGATGATGATGATGATGATGATGGCGGTACTGGTGGTAATACATCATATGAGAATTACTAATCGGATTTATGAAACGAAGTGTACACGAAGCGTAACAATAAATATTATAGCTTATCGCATTGGATATTCTTTGCAAGTTGTAATACTTTCGAAGAAACCTAACAATGACAACATCCCAGATGTCCAGGCTTCCATAGAGTTTTAATGCATAAACAAAATCTGCCGCTTACAACTGTTTACATGACAGTGCTTTGGTGTAGGCCATAGTAAATAAGTTCGTGAAAACGGACAATCAATATCTCCGGGGGTGCCAACACTGACATTCTAGAGAAGAAACATGAGAAACTATGCCGAACAATGTTCTGAGAAACAAACAATATTTGATAGTCGGTTGTGCAAAGGAAATAAAATATTTTTATTCTTTTTATCAAAGGAAATATTGCGATTCTTTTAGTTGTCCCTTACCATAACGATTTTCAGTTAGCCCCTGGACAAGAAACCTCCACAAAACTGCAACCCATCCCTATTATTTTGAACTCTGCTATTTCTCACAGCTTCTAAATACTTTCTGATGATTTTTTTTGCACCATTGTCAAAAATAAAACTAATATTTGTATATTAAAGCCATTTCGATATAGTGGATATTTTTTGTTGAATAAGTGACAAAAATTGTATTAACATTTGGAATACCCGTAAAAATTTTACGGGTTTTTTATTTGAATTTTCTAATAAATGATAATTCTTAAGTCAATGATTGAATCGTTCGTTGCCATACCCACGGTTATAAGATACCCGTGAAAATTCCCTTATTGCATCTTTAAATATTTGAGCTGACACGCTTCAACAAAATATTGCAGAAGCAATCATAAATATGAATGCAGGTCAAGATTTGAAGAAGAGGGTACAAATGGAAAAAAATTGCCAAGGTTTATCATTTCACTAACTCAGGCATGAAATGTTATCGACTTATCTATCTATCTATCTATCTATCTATCTATCTATCTATCTTATTATTATTATTACTCTTATGTATGCTTTCGTTTTCCAATGAAAACCAAACAGCCTTTCTGGAACGTCGTATTTTCCGTCCTTATTTTTGATAAAAAAAGAATGGGTGATTTATTTATCTGATCTAATGGTAGCATTGCTACGTCCACAAGGTCCTTACATAGTACTTTAGCAATCGGTGTGTTCCATTCTGTAGAACAGACTCCCGCGAGAATGCTTCCCTAAACAAAATGATCTTAATCTGTTCAAATCTTGGGTTATCGGTTATCTTTGTATCATATGGGAAGAAAATGAGTAACTACAGACACTGAGGTTCGAACGTGACTCTCTGGACTTATGAATATATGTTTTCCACCAGGTGTATAAATATCGGTGTCAGACTACTGACTGGGGTGATTATCGAGTGACTATTGAATGGAACTATCCAGTCGAATTAGTGTGAGTTTTTGTGCGTCGATGATTTGGGTTTTGATTTAGGATTTACAAGACGTTAAAACCGAGCCGCGCTACTAACAAGGTATTCACTAAAATGGTTATGTTTGGTTGACTTTTACTTTGTTCTTATTAAGTGTTTTGCAGTTGTAATTAAATACAGTTTTATTAAAATATTGAAGTCTTGAGTTATACTTAATTATTAACTGTCATATCCGCGTAATATTTAATTCCCACTTTCTCTTGTTATACTTACGCCACGCACTCTGCTTTGAATAGCTCTTGAGTTTTGTATTAGGTGAACTTTAAAAAAAAAATCTAAATAAAGGAGAAATATTCAGAATATTAATATGATTTTTCTTTGTATCTTCCCCGATTTCATTCATTCCAATGTTACGTTGTTGTCCCAGCCACTTGATAATTTTCAAGGGGTCTTGGCAGCATTTTCAGGAGATGGCATTATCATTTTCGTCTTCATGCCATCCGGATAACAAGAAAATCTCAACTCGACAGTCGACTATAAGCAATTCTTTCAACTCCTGATTTGAATTGTGATTATTCCGCTTTTGAACTGCTATTTTTCCCACGTATTTCATGAGGGCTGCTGGTATTATTTTTTCAACGTTTCTCTCCTTACAAACCCTATCAACTCACGGCAACATCACATTGAATCAGCGGCTCCCGCACACTCACCGGAATCCTCTTTTTCTTCCTCCAGCTATAGGTAGATAGCAGGACAGACTGGGTTTATAACCTTGGGTGGCAACTGCTGTAGGAGAAGGAAAAACTCTGAATTCAAAATCAGTCTAGAGACGATTGGGCTCCGTCAAACTATCTTGGCCAAGAAAAAACACTTCTACTGCAGCTGCAGTACATATGGTGCCCCTGTGCCACTACGGGTTACGGGATAAAAAATCGTTTTGTTGCATTTTTTCTTCAATCCAAACTTGTCAAAAAGGTTACCTTCTGTTTTCTTCCACTGAGTTTTTTCCGACTCTAAGCCGTCTTTCCTCATTATGTACTCCAAAATTTTAAATATTTTTAATTATTATCAATAGTTTATTTATAGTTTCTATCTCCCTATATATATATATATATATATATATATATATATATATCATTGATAATATTAGTGGAAAATATACACATACATATGCAATCATATATCTAAAATATATAAATAAATATGCATACATACACATACATATGTGTATAAAAAATAATTCCAAAAGGATAGAATCCAGGTAGAATTCAATGTCTAGGACAGAGTAAGGATATAATAAAAAGAATTAAACACTAATATTACATGGTCATAAGTTATTCCATTGGAATCGTGAAAATGATCCAATTCATCAGACCTACAAATTCAAACAGAAAACAGAAAAAAACAACTTCGGGGAAAAAAAAAGTAAATAAATAAAATTTAGTGAGAGTGTATGTATGAGAGTGTGGGAAGAACGCTAGAGTAAATGAGATCTATAGAGAGGGGTAACAGACGAGAGAAGAACAGGAAGGTCTAAAGATGAAGGGAGGGGGACTAAGATTTAACAGAGAGAAGTTTTAAAGAGTGGGGATGAAAGACGGTTTAAGTGAGAAAAATATGTATATATTCAAATGTCCAAAGATACACCGGAAAAGTGTATACATTTCTTGGGGACATACATACACAATAGACGATATAATCTTAAAGTTCAGAAGATGAGAGAAATAGAGGAAAAGAAGGAGAAAAGGGGTGGGAAGAGGTGGGGTGGGGGAGCAAAAAGCGAATTGCGTTTATAAAAGGGCCGCTACGTAATCAAGAAAATTTGACAAAGGTAATATCGACAACAGGTTACAAATCTAATATAAACATAAAAATATAAAAATAACGATTATCTAACTTAGCGAGGACATCAATTTCTATGTTCAAAATTACATACGTATACACACATACACAACAACATAAGTACATACCCACACACATACATACATACATATATATATATATATATATATATATATATATATATATATATATATATATATATATATATATATATACCTACAGTTCAGCCATTTGTGAGCATCTATTAAATAACAGAAGGTGCGCGGCTAAATTTAGTGTGGACGGGTTCACCGTGTTGTCCCGTTCACACTCTTTATTTCATCTAAAGGTGCTGGAGTCAATTTACATCGGGTCCCGCAGGCCCTCCCTGTGTAAACAGCGTGAGTGTCTGTTGGGGCTCGTTGTCATTTGCCTCTAGTTCCTATTTTTTTCTCCTCATACTCATTTCATTTTCATTGCATATTCTGTTTTTTAATGACATTAAAATCTCCTGTAGAAGCCTGAAGAGCGGGAGCGAAACCGGTTGCTTCCCTTTTTATTCTTTGCTTTGTATTTTAATATGTCTCGTAATATTAAGCTTAACACCTTCATTTCTGATATATATATATATATATATATATATATATATATATATATATATATATATATTTCCGGTAAATGGCGGCCATTATACACTACCAACAATAAGCTATATAAACAAATTTTTACTACGTTAACCAAAAACACCGATCAAAATAAAAGAATAAATAAATAAATATATAAGATAAAAAATAAAAATAAAAATAAAAAACAAACAAAAAAACAAGCAAAATAATTTGACATAAATAAATAAACAAATAAGCGACTTCCGGTAAAAGTAACCGCCAAAATATACTACCCATAATGCACCACTGACCCTTATATAAACAGCCGAGAAAAATAACAGCACTAGTCGCCTGACGATTGCACTAGCATGAAACAGACTGTCGCCTCTAAGTGCTGACTTCCATGTCCACTTTTATATTTACACACGCTCTATCTCTGATATTGAGCACTTTATCCCATAAATATAGCACACTTTAAGACTATATTTCTGCATATATATATATATATATATATATATATATATATATATATATATATATATATACACACACATATACATATATACATATATACATACACACATATATACATACACACATACACGCACATATATGTACATACATACACACATATACATACATACATATACACGTACATCCACACACATCCGCTCGTACACATATATACATCTGCACACATACATACATACGGAAATACACATACGTGCACATGAACAATATATACATAAAATCTTACACATCTCCATATAAATAGCTACACCCACTGTAGAATCATGCTGCAGATTAGATTGTTTTTCAAATGGAATGGAATTGTCCACCTTTCACTGATAAAAAGGAGGGTTGATATTATTAGGTTGGTGCAAAAATAATGTCGTTTTTTGACGTTCAACTTCATGTGAGAAAACGACATTATTTTTGCACCAACCTAATACTTAGGCCAGCTATTCGAAATTTCTGGTTTGCTTTTTGTCGCTATTCCTTTTCTATACCATATACTTTCAGAAGGCAGGTGTCCATTAGTTTTCACTAGGTACCTCCACGAAATGTAAAAAAAAGAGCTTAGCTTGATGAAAAAGATGCCAAACTTGACGAAAACAAAATTTTATCGTCTAAATGTTTATGTTATTATTAAGAGGAAAGATCAAAGTATTTTTGTGGGTTTTTTTTTACATTTTTTAATCGTTCCTAACACATCCGAAAATTTCGTTAAAAATCTTGTTTTTTTTAAGTCAGCAAATTTGATCATTTTTTTCCATTTCATAGAATCAATGAAAATCTCAGTTTGAAATTTTTTAAATATCAATTATCATTTCTTAAAAACTTATTTTAAGAAAATCAGAAATTATAATGTTTATTTAAAATATTTTGAACCAAGCTTAACTTAGCTTTTGCGCCAAAAAGATGTAATTTGAAAATAAAACAAAGCAGGTCATAAACTTCCGCGTCATTTGACAGGTGTTGAATGACATATTGATGGATTCCGTGAGGATAATTTGTTCTACAGAAGGAGAAAAGTGAAATATTTTGCATTTATGTGAACAAATTATTTACCTCGTTATTTTTAAGGAAAACTTTCAGCGCTCTAATTTTTTTGTACTTACCTTTACGTTTATGATGCTGAAAAATAATTTAAAAAAATGTGAAATAAAATACCATGATAGAAGTAACTTAATAATTTATGAAATGATAATTTAATTATTATTTAATAAATCAAAATTAAATGTGACTTTCCAATCCAATGTATATAGTTTCTATCTGAAATACACCAGAATTTTTACTTAATGGAAATAATGAATTTAATTATTAAGCTTTTAATTAAATCTAAATTTATGTTGGTAAATAGTAGTGGTACCTATCTGGTAACCTGATTTATATTTTTTATATATTTTTCATTTTATTTCTAATTATTGTTATGACAATTATTTTATTATTAAATTTTATTATTAATTACATAATTACTAAAACTTTTATTAACCCAATAAACATTACTGAAAAGAAGCTGAACGGAAAATACAACCTGTTGGAAAGCAACTAAGAAACGAAATGTTATGAAAAGTCCACGTGTTATCCATTTATTACAATAAATGGACAACACTCATAGATCATGTGACCTTTTTATAATAATGGCAATTTCAGTATACCATACATGGAAATAATGAATGTATTAATTAAAAAAATACAACATAAAAAATAATTAAGAAATGAAATAGTGCAACTAAACTTATTAATCTTTGCAATTTTGGAATCGTACATTTGGTTTCCGCTTAATTACTACATCACCTCGAGGAAACACCCTAATACAGAGTTTTACACGATTTTAAACTATTATAAATTATTTAATTAAAATTTCTTAATAAATGAAAAGATTTTTGTAAAACTTAATTATTCATCAGAAAAATTTTATTTCTTCAGACAATAATGTCCTTAATATTACTTATTTACAAAAGCAATTAAAAGCTTTTCTAATTAAGTAATATCATAGTCTTATTGGATTCATTATTTTTCAATTCAGAGCCGATTTTCAGTCAGATAGCTCAAATTTGAAAAAAAAAAGTAGGTGATTTATCATCTCCAAAGACTTCTTCTTTAAAAACAAAAACATTTTCAGGAAACCGCAAGGTTTTGGGCGAAATTTCATGAAATTAAGTAAGTGGGGGGTAACATATTTTAAAAAAAGCAAATTACCAAACTTTTCAAAAAAATATAGTTAAAAAATAATTTCATTCATTTGTGAATAAGTCCTGAAAATTTCATTAAAATTGGACAATTACTTGATTTTTACAAAAATTTCAAAATCAATGTGTTTTCAATGGAAAAAAAGGCGCCAAAAATAACTATGTTATTGTCTCTGACATCGCGATGACGTAAACAAAAGAAGAATTTAACCAAAATTTCGAACGTGTTAGAAAATATTAAAAAGTTTTTTAAAATAATTAAAAAATACTTTGGTCTTTCATCTTAAAGATTTCGTCATAAGTATTTTGACGTTAAAAATTTACTTTTGTTAAATTTGTGGCATTTTTCATTACGCTATCTGTTTTCCCGCGAAAACAGTGAAGACGCCTAGTTTTCACAATTTAGGACATGTCCGAAAAATTGGACTCACTACCATCTACTTCTGTTTTTTTTTCTATTCTCATCCATACGCTCAAACACATTAAACAGGTTAGTTTCTGCCTGTCCGTGCTTTCGTAATCTTCAATATTTCCTGTGAGTATTCAAATCTCTAAGCCTTAAATTCTCTAAACCTTTTTTCTTCAATATCTGCTTATATCTCTGAGATAAGGCATTATGATTACTTGAATAATTTACATTATTCAGACTGTTATCCACATCTTCATTGCCATATTCACAACTTTTTCCGCCGTTGTATGCCCCGGCCTTCTTCAGGTGATTAGAATTTCGAACCGAACCATTTATTTTATCCACTGCTGAAGATTAATTTAGTTCCACGTGCCATGCCTCTTCCGGATGTGTCAGCTATTTCCCTTTAACTCAACTCTCCAAGTTTTGGGTCACCTTTGATGTCTTTGGGTCTAGTCACTGAATCTAATCACAGTATTCATGAACTAAAATTTAGTCCGAATAATGTAAATAATGCAAGTAACCTTTTTTCCTTATTATGCGGCGCAAACATTTCAACTTTTTTTTTTTTTTTGCATCTTCCAGTATCATTTCCATCACTTGTAAACCAAATTTAAATCTACACATTGTCTCACGGCGATTGCATTAATGCTTATCGTTTTAAGATATCAACTAGAAAAACAAATGCTAAAGACTCGGAAAGGCCATGAATGACTTTTTTACTTCGTACCCCTTTATGGATTAAATAACATAGTAGAAGCAACGTTCTTCCCTTGGATGGCCACCAGACTCACATGATTCAAAAACCGTGGAAAAGGAAACTAGAAACTATTCCACTATATTTTCTGAAGACGTCATTGTAATTCATTGATAATCGCATAAAGGAATGTGTGAAGAGACATGATCAACTAAGTGTTGAAAAGCCGTGACATTTATAGAATGTAAACAACATCCTGGTATTTAAAAATCACATCTCTGACGAAGAAACCACGTACTTATAGGTCTGAGAAACCTTGTGATATTTACTCAACCGCCGGATCTTCATGCTCTGCAAATAAATTGAATAGCGACTGAAGACAATCTGTAAATGAAGGCATTGAAAGCAATGGTTGTCCTGGAGCGCGTGACATGACATTTCGTGGGACATCTCTTTGTATCTCAGTCTTTAGACTCATCGAATTGGGATTCAAGACAAGTCATCGATAGTGATGAAGACAATGGGCTTAAAGATTGTCTTGGAGCAGTTGGTGAATCGTTTAACATCCTAATAGAAAATATCCGAATCCCAATCGATGAAGTAAAATACCAGATTTGATTACATTAATTCGAATATCCGGCCAAAAACACCTCATATATATATATATATATATATATATATATATATATATATATATATATATATATATATATATATATCACATTCTTTTATTACACCTCACTTCGATCAGTTTAAGGTATTGACATCATCTGCTGATAAACAATCTATTTGGATCGTGAATTCTCTTTCTATTATACTCTTGAATCACCTGGACTGTCTTTGCTTGACTTTCCACTGCAAAACGAGTCTCTATTCTGTTCTATGATTGACAGTTTCTTCTCTCGCACTTCTCGGTTGTGGAACGCTCTTCCAGCTTCTTGCTTTTTAGTTGACATTGATCTTGAAAAATGTAAATGCAATATCAATCGTTACATTCTATCTTCTTAATTCCTATTCTTTTATTGTTCTCTCTCTTTTATAAAAAAATATTTTTCTTATATTCCCTCGCACCCTATGTATCTTAGAGGCTTTATTGCCTTTATTTATGGGGTGAATGATTAAAATGAATTCAGAATTGAGTAGAGTCTCTAGTACTTTAAGCATTTAGAAATGTGACATCTTGTGTAGAAGTGGCATAATATCTATATCAATATGGTTGACACAAATTACATCCATTGTCTGCTTTAAATCGCATTCATGCGCACTTTTTCGTCTAACGAATATCTCATTTAGCAACCAGCTCGTTTAGCGACCTGGTCGTTAGAACATAACTTAGGGAATAGTGGTTGTAAATAAAGGAAAAGTGAAAAGGAAATTATGATATTGCATAAAATAAAATATTAATTTTTGTTCTAATAAATCCTGGGATGCTTTTGCAATATTAAATATGTAATACTGGTAATAAAAATGAATAAGCCGCTTTTCATTTTCCTGTTATTTCTTTTGACAGTTGATTTTTGTAATACGTAACAGTTGACCAAAGATTTGATAGTCAGTTAGTGGCAAGAGAAAGTGGGAGAGACAGAAGTGGATTCTTCATATCCGCAGACCTCAGATGAAGGGTTGGCGGAGAGAATGGAGAAGACATTATAGAAAGAAAGCATTTCAAATATTTATTTTTTTCTGTTGTCTTTCGAAGTATTTTCTTGTGATGCATACATCATTTTTTTTCAATACATTTTCATTTATTCTCTATAACATATTCACGATGGAAAGGCGCAAGTCACTGGTAAGACAACGAATGAGAACTAACACGACGATATTCAGGTGAGAAAAGATTCTAAATTCAACAACTACAGAGAAAAGGAAAAGGGCTTCTATGAAGAATGAAGAAAACAGTTAATTTTATCTAGAGAAAACGAGAGAGACCGTTACAAACAGGCGAGGAAATCCGAACGGAAAAAATGAACCATATTTAGAAAACTGAAAAGAAAGATATAAAAATATTCAATGAAAAATATGAAGACGAAATGTTAATATCGACCTTTCTGAATGTAAGATGCCATAAACTCATGTACAGCAGTTCATTTCAGTGGAGAATTGTTGTAACCCAGGGAAGGTTACTGGACAGATTAATCAACCGAGGGCTGGTAATGAATGATAACACTTAGAACAAGAACAACAAATATAAGATTCGCCAGCGGAGAGTAGAAGTAGTAGTCAAGTGAGTTAAGTGAATTTCACAATGGATTTTCAACTGAAGATATCTGCCAACCGCCCTACGCGGTCAGATGTGGCACAAGTGCGAATATAATGTGGACTATGTGAGCCCGTAGGCCCAACCAAAAATTACTCGTAGACACCATATAGAACGGGCTCAGAAAGCTGTTTCGCGAGACGAAATTGCCTCTCGGCACAGCGTCGTCTGGGGAACCTCTCTGTCCGGAAGCAGAGAGTTTGACCAGCACAGATGGAGACGGTGCAGGATAACTTCCAACCGTCCCACGCGGTCAGACTGGGTACAAGGCCGTATTTAATGTGGGGTATCCAAGCCCGTAGGTTCAGCCAAAAAATTCTCTGTAGACCTTTTATAAAATGGGGTCGGGTTGCTGTTTCCCGAGACGAGACTCTTTAACATCGCCTCATCTGGGGATCATCTCTGCTCGGAGGCAGAGAGTTTGACCAGCACAGCTGGAGACGAATCTCCAACTGCATACCGACATACAGTAGTAAATACTGTATTTACCTGAATGGGGACATACCCATTATTGGCCGTACGTATGCTACAACAAGGATGAAACAGGTGTTGCCAAAATGTAGCATTCGACGTTTTATTCCAGAACCTGTGCTACAATTTTCCTCTGTCTATCTTGAAGGAAACACTGCTGAAAACTTTAATTTTAGAGACAATATTCACAGTTATCACTACCCATTCTCATTTCCGTGATTTGAAGTAAATATAGATGGCATACATTAGTCGATGCTACTGAATAAAAGATTAATCATCCAGCTAAACAACAGTTCTTCATTCAGAAACGGAACAGCACTTATACAGAGAATTCTATAATGTTGAAACCGCAAGGAGAATGTTATGTTTTGCATAACTCTCTGCGTAGTAGCAGTTGTAGTACAGATATATTTTTCCTGAATAGCAAGTTGACATAGCCACTCTATGTTCCCCAGTTGTTCTCTATTCATACTTGTCTATCTAATTTACATACGATACTACAACAAGAATAATGGCTATCCATGGGAAGGTAAAGAAAGAATTACATCGCGTTAAAGAATAATAAATAAGGAAGACATATATTTCAGTTGGGGTAATGGTATCTGCAGATTTAACCAACTTTCTCTTCAGGGAGTGGTAATCATTTTTTTTTGTTGTTGGAGATTATGATGTGGTTCCTGTTTACCATGATACTGTAACATATTAACTAATAAGGAACATATATATTACAGACCCTTACAATATACACATATATATCCTCTCTCTCTCTCTCTCTCTCTCTCTCTCTCTCTCTTATATATATATATGTATATATAAACATAAATTCAATAAATCTAATTCATCTTCATAATTATAAAATACATTATATATATATATATATATACATATATATCCTCTCTCTCTCTTATATATATATATATATATATATATATATATATGTATGTATGTATATGTGTGTGTGTGTGTGTGTCTGTGAGTGTCATTCACAGAGAGTACGGTCTCGCTGTATCACAGCTTCTCAATGCGACTGTCTGAAAGCCTCAAGCTAGGACCGTAACTCGACCGTTTTGGTGTGAGTCGGAGTTTCTGCACCTAAGCCATCAACACGCAGCAGAGAGAAACTGCTGATTCTAGCAGTTTCTAATTTAATTCTAATTATTACGAATGTAAACAAACGCCAGATAGCCAGAATAATCGTAATCATTTTACTGAAGTGCTTTGCGTTTTAGCGTAGACGGCTGTTGTTTGTAGAATCAGGCTGTCTATCAACAGTGCTCAATTGATAATATATTATCAAGAGATTATGTCATTCGGAGACTACAGTTTCGCTGTTTCACAGCTCATCTCCTCAGTGCGACTACACATCAGAAAGCCTCATTATATATATAATTGTATGTGACAGAGAAGGATTTAAATTTTCGAATTTTGTTACCGTTTTCCTAGGCGTTACGGGTTATTGACCGAAACTTTTTTGGTCAATAAATTAGATATTTTCAAGAGGATCTTTGTCAATATGTTTTAAATGCTCGCGTTTTATGTTGTTTTGTGCGGTAATAGTTGATTTTTCAGAAGTGTGAGAAGAAATATGGTTATGATATGTCTTCTCCTATTTATATTTTGGAAAACCTTAATAAAAATCACATAACACATTCCTTCTCTGTCACATTCAATGAAACATGAATAGAAGAATGGTTTTTCTCTCTCTCTCTCACACACACACACACACACACACATATATATATATGTATATATATATATATATACGAAACAAGAAAAGTTCTAAATTTAAGAACGTTAATTTACCTACTCGGTTATCCAGTGAAGCTGCTATCCAACGAAAATAAAGAAAAGAATCGAGTCTCCCGACTGTGGACCATTTAAAAGACAGTTCGCGCAGCGGATTGGTTGTTACAAACATCCAATCGGGTGTGAGAAAAACGTGGTCTATCTTCGTCGAATTCATAAAAGGGCCAGAGTATCTGCTAGCATATGATTGGGAGGGGGAATCAGGGATTGATCTCCTTTGATTGGATCGACTTGGCGATGGGGTGTATAATGTTGAATGAGACCCGAAACTCCCTGATAAACCAAGTCAATTAAATCACTGACGACTCCCTTAGGCGCCTACTTAAGTGCGTATATTTGAATGAATATATATATATATATATATATATATATATATATATATATATATATATATATATATATATATATATATATATATATATATATATCTGTGAATACTGAAGCTCAGAGTGGAGACATAATACAATATTGGCCACTATATGTAAATGGGCAAGCCAAGGCACAACGCACATGTACTGAAGTGAAATCTCAAGCATGAAAACACTGTCACTGCTCAGTGGTGATATCAGTGTATACTTTTATAATTGCATACACTTTCTCCCTGATATTGATCACTTTTCTCCATAAATATAGCATATCTTAAAACTATATTTTCATCATTATATATATATATATATATATATATATATATATATATATATATATATATATATATATATATATATACACACAAAATTATTTATTTGTACACAACTAAAAATGATCATAATTTTGATTTTGATTCTGTGAAGGTTTTAAAATATATTCATAATAAAAATCTTAGACGGATTTATGAGGCAGGCATAATATCTATCTCGCGCACAGTAAATACTAGACCCGGCTTCTACAATATTTCCCCTTTTCTGGCAAGATTAATGCTGGACAAACGTACTTATAAACTTTAGTTTCAAGTAAAATTCTTTCTTTTATAATAAACTCTATTTTTAGGAATACGTTTTCACAACATCGCTCACGTGACGCCGACGTGATCGCATTGCAAAACGGAACGCTGATCTTAAAATTCAGTTATTTTGTTTTGATTATTCTTATGTCTATCGTCTTTTCATGTTGACTTGAATATCGTTTAATTATGTTTTAATAACTATGCCCTGAAGAAGGTCTACTAGACCGAAACGTCTCACGTCGACAATGAAACATTAAAACAGTAAACTTGCATATTTGGATTTGGTTTTTCATATTTTTCCTCATATATATATATATATATATATATATATATATATATATATATATATATATATTCTTCATCCACAGACAGACTGTTTCGCTGTTTCACAGCTCATCAGTGTGACTAGACGTCCGGTTGCGTCTAGCTAGGATCGAAACCCGACTGAATTTGCGTCAGTCGGAACTTCTACCAGTAGATGAAGGTGAATATAAGCGTATTTATTTTTAGATTTAGATAAACACACAGTGACTGACAGTGTCTCAATTCTGCCGAATATATATATATATATATTATTTAGCAATTAATGGATTTTACAATCCGCTATAACTTTTTACTAATGTAAATGTTATATTTATTAGATTCTTGTTTTTTGACTAGCCATCCCTTATTTTCTAACATAAGAAATAATATGTATTCGCCTAAAGTTCGAGACATCGAAAACACACGAATGTCTACAGAAACACGGTAACCCAAGAAATATATATATATATATATATATATATATATATATATATATATATATATATATATATATATGATACAATTGAAATACGGAGGATACGACTACGTGAATGTAGCATGTTGATTCCTATCTGTAAAGGTCTCAAGTAGTGAAAACTAAACGGTTGAACTCATTTAGATACGCTTGCCAAGGACAATAGCTTCCTATGGAATTGGTGGTGTAATTAAGGAAGGAAAGGAAGAATGCATAGTCAATTATACTTCCTAAATTCTGAACTCTTTCACTCCATCTGGAATGCTAAAAGAAAAATTAGATTTAAATCATGCAATGGATATGTTCTTAGAAAACATATCCCTTCAGCAAGGATCAGGCAAGTGAACAAGAATGAATATAATTACATTATATGATAGTTGCATCGGAACGGAGCTGATTAATAATGTCCAATCAGGATCAAAAGTTTTAGCACAACGGTTCAAATTCGATGAAAACCGTTGGACGTTCGTTTTAGAGAGAGATCAGTTTACACAGAGTTTATTGGTTTTAATGACAATAAAGGGCAGACTTTCGAGAATATTGAATTATATCATCGGAAACCAGTAATTCCTCATGGATAGTTGTACGTAGATCTTTCTAAAGAACGTCCGTTTTTTTAGGTAAAGATTAAAGTTACAGAAAATGACCTTCAAGATATAACAGATGACAAGTGCAAAATAAAGAATATTATGTTCCAAATGGTTCTCGCATAAGACTGCCGCACTTATTACTATCTACAAGCTCAAGGTCCTCGTGTAATCTTTGTTACGTAGAAGACTTAAATTATCATGGTGACGAAAAAGGGAGGAAAACATGAAAAAAATGAGCCTCTAAAATATTTCTTCTTCTGCTCTCTTTTTGGCATCTTGCGATATATAAATTATTTTTCCATTTTTCTACATGCAGTGTCCGTTCAGGACGTTGGTGGCTATGACTACTCACAGATTCCTTTTGTCTTATTATCCTTCACAAATCGCTTTTGCGATCTATTTTAACAAGCAGTTCGTAGTTTCTCTCTGTGCCTGCTACTTTCGACGTGTCCTTTGAGTGTTAAATTATCCAAGCCTCATATCTCATTTTTGTTTTTGTCAGAATGTTCTAATCTCTTAACTGTATTCATTTTGCATCTGAACAGAATTCTTACGTTGTGAACTTTTTGCCTTATTATTGTTGATTTGACTAGTTTTAATTTGCATTATATTCATCCATAGATCCTAATAAAAATAACATTAATTATATTAATTATATTAATTATATATTGTACAAAATACAATACAACCAATTTAATTATTCGCAATACCTCCAACCCACCAGTTGATGTATTACGTAAACCTAACATTATACATCAATTCAAATGTCCCTTGGGGGAATGTATCTCTAACAGAAAAAAATATGTTGGATATAAGACAAGTACATTCATAATACCTCTTATTCCACACATGTCTGACCATTCGTTCGTTGCGAGCCATTTACACCAACATTCCTGTCCACATTCAGAGTATAGAAAAATACTGATTGATAACACAACTATTCTAAACCAAGAAAATAACAAATTAAAACTACAGATCCTCGAAGCAATCTACATTAAAAAATTGAAGCCGACGCTGAATAGAAACAGCTACGAATACTGTAATAATGTTCTAAAATGTCTATAAAAGGAACAGTGTTTCACCCTTTAATCCGCGCATGGCTATGACATTCCAACATAGAAGAAAAATCTCATAGTCGATAAATTTTCACATTCTTATGAACGTTAAGCATGACTATCAATCGTTGCAGCTAAAAGCAATCAGAAAAAATCACTAATGAATAGCGACACGTAGTTTTGTCTTACTATTTTACTGCTGAAGATGATCTCAGGAGATACAAAGTACTCAGCAAATGAAAGCGATTTTCACTGTTATAGTGCATTCCTTGCATCATTTGATAGTAATACACGGAAGGTTATCCATGAGTATGAACGGATTATGCTAAAAATAAGGAGACAATTTTATGCTAAAAATAAGGAGACAATTCTGTAATTCATTTAATCAGACATGCCTAAAAGAGAGTTTGCTGCCTAAACATACACACACACACACACACACACACACACACACACACACACACACACACACACATATATATATATATATATATATATATATATATATATATATATATATATATTGTTTGCTTCGTATTATTTTGTACTGTTCTTTTTCTTCCTTTTCATGTTTTTTACTTAGAACTTTGTCAATTCCGCTTCTTGGCTATTTTGTCAATTACACCCTTAACCATGCCCAATTTCGCCACTTCTGTGAAATCATAACAATTGCTTAGATTTTACTCAACTTAAGACTCCATAAAACATATTTTTAAACAGCAAAAGAAAAGCAGAAAGAGAAAGAGAGAGAGAGGAGGAGGAGAGGGAAGAGGAAGAAGAAGAACAAAAAAGAAAAAGAAGACGACGAGAAAACTAATAGTGGACACATTAAGGAGAAGGAAAAGTATATTTTGCCAATAATTTTGTAAGTATTTTTTTTTGACAAATTAATGACAACACCAAAAGAAAGGAAATACCAAATTCTTTGAAAAATGCGACATTCTCAAGCTTTTTCTAAGTGGTTTTTCAAAATTACAAATAACCAAAAAATGGCCTATAATAAGAGAAATTACTTTCTTTCTTATTTATGATAAAAAAAAGATATCAATTGCAAGGCAATCACTTTCTAAATTTGGCAAGCAACGGAGACTGTAGAAATCAGCAAAGAAAGGCATTTCTTTTGAACCGAAGATTCTTACCAGTAACGCTCATATTTCGCGAGACAAGATGCTTTTCCATGATATGCGCTTTTCGAAGACTGTTACCGAATGACTGTTGGTAATGTTAATACAGGGTTACCCCCAAAAACGGGAACTTTTTAACAATCCAATAAACCCAAGAGTGATGGAAGAAAAATATTTAATTCACAGTAATTGAAACCTTACAACATGCCATTTAAGAAACAATGATGGAATTTTCATTTTTTTAAAATTACGTCCTGTAGATGGTGTCCTCCTGTACGAATGCATTCTTGAAATCAGCTGTTGAGATTCCGCATTGACTCCCGCAACATCTCAGCTGGGATACTTTGAATTTCATTCTCGTTACTAAATAGCGAAATGTTTACTTGCTGAAGGTCACTGTCTCGCAGTGTTGCCGCTTGCTCATGTCTGGCAATACGCACTTAAAAAATTCCCATTTCTTTTGGTCACCCTGTATTAGCTGTTTCCTCATAAGGAAAAATTGGCTTTCATCAACCGATCAACCAGTGACATCTGCAGTTGACATCTATGAAGTCTTTCTATTAAAACAAATTTTGAAGAAAATAGGTTTCCACTAACTCAGATCGTTCTTTCCATTATTGATAACGAATTTCTTCCTAATATTTACTTCGAAGTAGCGTGGCACATAAACGCGTTGATATGTCATTATTTTCCTTTTCAGTTTCATTTTTTTAAAGTACCCAAGTGATGTGGTTTCTGCTATTTGGTACAGTTCCTTGTTTACAGAAAATGGATTGTTCTCGCTAAGACTTACATGCCTCACACGCTCGATTCCGTTATTAACCATTGATCTGAGAAAGTGATTGTATACAGCTGACATTTGAGATATCTGTTAACGTTTTTGCCGCCATGCTGCTCATTCATATGAAAGTCTCGATCTGACAAACTATTCAAGAATATGACTTGTGTCGTCAGGTTAATATATTGTTTTAATAGATATTTGCGGCAAATGAATTATAAAGCCGCACATTTTCAAACATGGAAGATGGAAAAGATGGGAACGTAATGCGCGAAAAGCCATATTGAAGAAAAAAAATATTACAAATTTTAGGAATTTTGGGACCGAGAGCTCAAGTATAGAACATCTCTTGAGAATTGAAAGCAATAAATAATGTTCAAGAAAAACATATTATGACCATTAGTTCGATGACTCTTATGTTACACATATTGGCTCAAAATCAAAATTGCCTGCTGCTCAAAAAACCCGCGTTAGACCTTGTTGTGGTGTCGTCCCTCTAAGAATCTATGTTAGATTCTTCCGCCTACTATAAGTTTAGTAGGAGAGGAGGTTCGGGGAACTGTGCATTGATTGAGCGCTAGTTCATTCGATACACTCTCACTAGTCGTGTAATACACTTCTGGTGTACTTACTGTTTAATGTACGATATATCTGGAAACCTGATTTTTTGTTATTACTTAGCCATTTACTTGGTCACAACAGACCTAAAGAATCTGTTTGGCAAGAGCCTACAGGATCATACTGATGATCTCCGTTGTTGTTTCGACTGCGTGTTACACAAACTACGTGAAATAACTGAAAGTGAATAGATTTTATGAGCTCTGCTAAAAACATGCAATGATAACTTGAAATATGAGCACTCGTAAAAAATGGTCACTGAAGATATTAGGTTTATAATACCCAGAAATCCATAAGCAGATGTCCTCAAGGCACAGTGGATAAAGACGTTACTTAGATCCAGTGACATAACCCAAAGAGTGTGAGTTCAATACCTGGTCAAGGCGGTGGAGAGCTTGGAGAGGGGAATTAATAGGAGATAACTGATAACTGACATCCATTAGACATGTCACGTGGAACTAGAACAGTCTACTCTAGCGAGCGAAATAAAGTGTTCAGTTCGACATTCCAAACACCTGAAGAAGGCGGAAGCGTACAACGGCCGAAACGCTGTGATAAATATGGCAACAAAGATGAGGATGATAGTGCGAACAATGTAAATAGTGTACATTATCTCAGAAATATAGACAGATACTGAAGAAAATGTTAGCATAGAACTTACGGTTACATATAGCCATTTCAAGCGTAAAATGATCATACCTTCCTGCGAATCTTGTACTGCGCTTAAATTTATAAAGTCTCGGTACCATAGAGGAAAGTAATAATATTTATTTTGTTTTAATAGAATAATGTGGCACAAGGCCAAAATGGGGGATAGGGGAAGGTTGGTCTTCAATCTGGCTTCTCTAACTCTTATCTAACTAAGCTGGACACGATTACAGACCGAAACATACTACAGTATTCCTTACATCAAACCAACACGTTCTTAGTTACCATTCAATACTTCAACCACCAAAATACCTCAAATTTTCTATGTAGTTATAACTAGTTCCCATATGTACAATATGTCTTTGATAGAATATCAACATTTAAAAATAAAACCCTAAAGAAAAGCTCACCAGGACAATTAAAACAAATGAAAATATTTATAGAAAAAGGAGAGGCAAGTTATATGGAAAAGGGAATAAAGACGAGATGTCACGTCAGGATCAATAATATTGCAGATTCTTCTCTGGATTATATCAAGACTCTCTTAAAATCTTATTAGCAGATTGACTAAGTTGGTCACCATTAAGAGTTAACCATGCACTCATTCATTTGAACTGTGTAATAACACTCACATACCAATGTGTGTGTGTGTGTAACACTCACATACCAATGTGTGTGTGTGTGTAACACTCACATACCAATATGTGTGTGTGTGTAACACTCACATACCAATGTGTGTGTGTGTGTAACACTCACATACCAATGTGTGTGTGTGTGTAACACTGACATACCAATTTGTGTGTGTAATAACACTCACATACCAATGTGTGTGTGTGTGTAACACTCACATACCAATGTGTGTGTGTGTGTAACACTCACATACCAATGTGTGTGTGTGTGTAACACTCACATACCAATATGTGTGTGTGTGTAACACTCACATACCAATGTGTGTGTGTGTGTAACACTCACATACCAATTTGTGTGTGTGTAATAACACTCACATACCAATGTGTGTGTGTGTAATAACACTCACATAACAATGTGTGTGTGTGTGTAACACTCACATACCAATGTGTGTGTGTGTGTAACACTCACATACCAATATGTGTGTGTGTGTAACACTCACATACCAATATGTGTGTGTGTGTAACACTCACATACCAATGTGTGTGTGTGTGTAACACTCACATACCAATTTGTGTGTGTGTAATAACACTCACATACCAATGTGTGTGTGTGTAATAACACTCACATACCAATGTGTGTGTGTGTGTAACACTCACATACCAATGTGTGTGTGTGTGTAACACTCACATACCAATGTGTGTGTGTGTGTAACACTCACATACCAATGTGTGTGTGTGTGTAACACTCACATACCAATATGTGTGTGTGTGTAACACTCACATACCAATGTGTGTGTGTGTGTGTAACACTCACATACCAATGTGTGTGTGTGTGTAACACTCACATACCAATGTGTGTGTGTGTGTAACACTCACATACCAATGTGTGTGTGTGTGTAACACTCACATACCAATTTGTGTGTGTGTAATAACACTCACATACCAATGTGTGTGTGTGTGTAACACTCATATACCAATTTGTGTGTGTGTAATAACACTCACATACCAATGTGTGTGTGTGTGTAACACTCACATACCAATATGTGTGTGTGTGTAACACTCACATACCAATGTGTGTGTGTGTGTAACACTCACATACCAATGTGTGTGTGTGTGTAACACTCACATACCAATGTGTGTGTGTGTGTAACACTCACATACCAATTTGTGTGTGTGTAATAACACTCACATACCAATGTGTGTGTGTGTGTAACACTCACATACCAATTTGTGTGTGTGTGCGTATCTTTGTCATTTCTGGAAAGTATTCTGAATTGAGAATGTTCCTCTCGTGGAGTGTTACACTTTTGCAAACGGATCGATGTATTTGTAAATGTTTTCAAAAATATCTCATATTTTCAGCGCACGAACTTAATAACAATTGAAGTTATTGTTGACGTAGAATAGACCTTCTGAAAACTCTTAAAACCACTTTCCAATGTAAGCCTTGGTTTTATTCTGTCTATTTGTCTAAGTGATATCTGTCAATTTCTCGGTCAGCCAATATGACCTTTCAAAATGCTTTTTTGTCAGATGTATGAAGATGCTCATAGATATTCCCTGAACCAGTACATGGTTGGCTAATTTTAGAGTATGTTCATCAGCTAAGGTCTTTAGATAATTCAATATTGCAGGCGCATGCTCAGGCACATTAGTGTTTCTTCAACACCTACAAAGGCCAACTTTCGTTTATACTGCATCTATGCTGAACGGACCTTTGTCAAATGCCGATATAATCTGAACATCAGTTTGAACAGAGCCGGTATTCCCCCTACCAATCACGATGACTTGTGACTAACTGCTGAACTGCTTGAAGAAAATACAACGACTTGCACCAACACTTGTGAGTGTTACTGTGTTGATGAAAGATTCAGAACCTGTCTATAGTTAGCGCAAACATGGGCGGGGTGTGAACAGTTCCTTAGAAGGCGTGTGTTAACGCTTGGTATTGTTATAATACACTTCTAAAACCTGCCGCGTATTGGCATCCTCTCCCGAGGCTGATATTGTCAGGTCGCCAAGTTACAAGACGACCATTGTTAGATCGATACCGAGTCTCAGGGTTAAAACGTAAAACTTCTAGCCACCCAGCAACGTGTTCATTCATACTACCAGAATATAACCGAGAAAATATAGACATTTACAATGAGCAGAAATGACAGCAATCATCTAGATAATAAATGCGAATGTCAGTGTCATACTTTTTTTCAATTTAAAGGGGCATAACTCTCTAACATTCAATAGCACATTTTCAAATGAAAAACATGGTGTTCTGAAATTACAGTGTCTTATTGTTATGGTCCAGGTTAGGACCAAGGAAGAACAACACGAACACAAGAGTAGAAATAACGAAGATATATTACACGGAATAATAATACAAGATGTGGAAGGTGTTAGTATGACTGCCAGTCGGGTTCTGAGTGAACTACTATCGGCTCCACTGGATTCGTCCCTCTCTCTTGAGAGGCGTAGTATACATAATGTTTGGAAGAGTTAATTCTGTAGTTATAGGTAATGACCCATAACACTTATAATAAAATTGTCCGAGTTTTCAGCTTTACTCCAAGAGGCTGTAGCGCAATCGACTACGCCATTTTGAAATCAGGCCGACTCCGTGAGAAAATTAAAAACATTCTTGGCCTGATCTGGTCCCGCGATCCTAAAATTTTGCATACCAAAGTTTTTATTACTACGATTTGTTTCGGGTTCCACCACATAAGCTTCGACTGATAAAAACAATTAAAGGAACACAACTCTCTAACTTTTTCAGTAGCTCACGTTCAAATGAAAAAAATACTGTTCTCAAATTACAGTGTCTCAAAATAACATTATCCCTGTTTTCAGCTTTAGTCCTAGGCCATAGCCCAACATATGAGACCATTTGGCAATCGGGTCATCGGTGCTTCAACTCATTCCACTCTCGGGGTCTGAACCGTTCCTTACAAGCCGTGTATCAACCCTTGGTATTGTTATAATACATTTCTAAAACATGCCACGTATTGGCGTCCTCTCTTGCGGTTGATAATGTCAAGTCGCCAAATTAAAAGACGACCATTGTTAGATCGATACCGTGTCTCAGGTTCAAAACGTAAACCTTCTAGCCACTCAGCAACGCGTTCATTCCCACTACCAGAATATAACCGAGAAAATATAGACGTTTATAATAAAGAGAAAAGAGAGAATCATCTAGGGAATAAATGCGAATGTCAGTGTGTCATACTTTTCCAACTTAAAGGGACACAACACTCTAACTTTTAATAGCACATTTTCAAATGAAAATTATACTGTTCTCAAATTACAGTGTCTCAAAATAAAATTGTCCGTGTTTTCAACTTTACTCCCAGAGGATGTAGCCCAACATGGCAGCTCAATTTGGAATGAGGTCATCGGTGCTTAACTCGTTCCACTTTTAGATACCCAGCGGGATCAACAAAAAAACCTGTCAAAAGTGCGGAGGAAACGTCTTGCAGTTTCAGCAAATCGGGTAGACTGGGCTGCAGAACTATTTGTTTCACTCAGTGCATTGATGACACTGTCGTCGCTGGGCGAGGTGGGACTCTCTAGAATGAAATCAGCGATCAGGTACAGTGTTTTCTCGATGAAATCGACTGCCACGTACCGGAGATCAAGGCGTGCCTTCGGGATAACGGTTGTGGTTTGACCTGGAAATGGACAGACTACGACAGCTCTATACACCCAAAGGCAAGCTACGAAGCAAATAAATGCCTTTCAAACTTTCAAACCAGATATGTGCCGGGAGATTTGTCAGGTGCTCAGCATCCTTACGACACTACCCGATCATGATGCTGATGATAATGATGACGATTCTTTGCATAATGGAATATCTTTTGTCATGAAGTTATCCATGGGATTAATTAAATCAATGCGGGAAAACATTCAGTCACTTATGTGCCATGCGTGATACACGCTTAAGCGATCTTGCATCTTTCGATACATGACTGACGAGGAAGATTTGTTTCCCTACAGTAGGTTGCCATTTCGTTCTGCGTTATACCAGTTGCCATCCAAGGCTAGAGAACCTGCTGTATACCCAAGGGTATTAGCACGTTAGAGAATGTAATAGAATCGACAGGAATCCGGCTTTCCGATCACCCAATCCGAGCCGCTGTCCATTACTCCGCACTGCTCCATTCTCCGTGAAAACATTACTTCATTATAAAATCTCGATTTAAATATTTTTATTTTATTCTTTAGCGATATCTTTCTTTTAAGCGAGTTAATTCTAGTAGCAATGAAGAACAACGCTTTGAGAAGAATTGAGCTATGAAGAAAGATTATCAAAGCAAATTTTCTACGTCACCTTCTTAATATTTTGATAAATATGCTATTTTTCAGAACCCCGAATTTTGACTACAAATATAAGAGAGTATTTGAATCCATAACCATAGAATAGGCGAAGACTTCGAGAGGGTGGCATTAATCGCTTTGCAACTCGGGTACCTGAAACTGATTGGGTTGAAACCTCCCTAAATCTAATTAAAATAAAGTAACAAATTAAATTCCCTATTTATTGACCATCTTTAATTAAAGTTACAGGCACGCGCAAAACTACAAATAATATATAATTATGAACAATTATAGGCAAATATACCCGATAAAATCGGAAAGCTGCTAGCTAGCTACCACATAGAGATAGAGAGAGAAAATTAAAAGATTGAGATAGACATATAGATAGGTGGAAAGAAAGAGGATATAAAATATTTAATATAAAAGACAGGTTAAATAGATAGATTCCAACAGGCTGAGATAAATACGCGAACAATTGATTACATCGACAAACTAAGAAAGATAGATAAAAAATAGAAAGAAAAATCAATAAAATAAGAAACATATAGTAAGTAAGATAGCTAGATAATAAGCAGACTGTGAAAGATGCGTAGATAATAAACATACAGATATAGATAGATAGATAGATAGATAGATAGTGTATAGATTGAGATAGATAGATAGATAGATAGATAATGAAGAGATTGAGATAGATAGATAGATAATGAATAGATTGAGATAGATAACGAAGAGATAGATAGATAGATAGATTGATAGATAGATAGATAGATAGATAGATAGATAGATAGATAGATAGATAGATAATGAACAGTCTGAAATAGATAGATAGATAGATAGATAGATAATGAAGTCTGAAATAGATAGATAGATAGATAGATAGATAGATAGATAGATAATGAAGTCTGAAATAGATAGATAGATAGATAGATAGATAGATAGATAGATAGATAATGAACAGACAAAAATATATCGATAGATATATCGATAAAGAAGAGATTAAAATAGATATTTAGATAGATAATGAACAGACTGAAATAGATAGATAGATAGATAATGAACAAAGATATATAGATAGATATATAGATAAAGAACAGTCTAAAATATACATTTAGATTGATAAGGGACAGGCTGAAATAGATAGATAGATAGATAATGAACAGACAAAAATATATCGATAGATATATAGATAAAGGACGGATTAAAATGGACATTTAGATAGATAATGAACAGGCTAAAATAAATAGATAGATAGATAATGAACAGACAAAAATATATCGATAGATATATAGATAAAGAACATATTAAAATAGACATTTAGATAGATAATGAACAGACTGAAATAGATAGATAGATAGATAGATAATGAACAGACAAAGATATATAGATAGATATATACAATCTAAAATAGACATTTAGATTGATAATGGACAGGCTAAAATAGATAGATAGATAGATGACGAATGAGCATTTTAGGTAATATTAATGCCATCCGATACACAAACATTGCATTTCACCGGAATTTCAAGTAAAATCAGCATAAAATCTTGATTTCGTTCCAAACGTGTTGGAAAAGGGCGATAAATTGATGCAAACAGCGTAAATCGGAAACGGAAACGCTACGATGACAAAAGGATTTTTCAATTAATATTTCATATGTTATTTTATTTTAATTTTAATTATCTCTCCAAGACGCATTTTATTATGATGTAACGCATGCCGAAAAGCGGATTACTCATATTTTATTACGCGGGAATTTTATTAACAAAACAAAATAAAAAATACAAGCTCCTTTTTAAAATGTTTACTAATAAATTATTAATAAAAACATTTATGAAGAAACCTGCACCATATTTGTCAAATTAAATTTCGTGTCGTCTTTTGTCAGGACCAATTGTAATAGTATTTCTATGACGTGTTTAATAAATGATTTTAAAATGTATACCATTAGTTCATTTCACCCTTCCTTCTACTCGGAAACGAATAATAAAAACATATATTGTCATATTGGGGTTGTTTTTATTTTATTTATATTTTTAAAGCTTTTCACCCCAGGCAATGCTGGAAGCCACTAGCACGCTACGGGTTACAGAGGATTTGGAGCGAGAGCAGATAGGTATGTTAGAGGAAATGGATGTGGAGAAGGATAGAGGATAGAGCAAGGCAACTGGAGATGTCGATTGATGTTACACTTGAATAGTTAGAGATTATAGTTGTCAGGGAAACAGGAATGGGGAAGGGATTTCCATAGTCGTGAGGTGCGAGATATGAAGCTATTGGAGTAGAAGAGACGTCTACATTTAACAGTTTCAACAATGAAAGGGTGGGAACGGGACGCCAGGCTCGTAGGACGCTTGAATTCATGGAGCCTGGGAACCAGCGATAGCAGCTCATTGGAGCAATTACCATGGAAGTATTTATAAAAGAGACACAGAGAGGCGATGGTCCGTCTATGAGAGAGAGAGAGACTGCGGACGAGAAGCCAGATCAGGGCCAAAGCGAAAAGCTGCTACATTTTGAATTTCGCTATTTACAGCTTCTTTCTCACGTTTAAAAATAGCGATGTATTTTAGGCTATTCAGAGTCTCAATTCAAAATGTAGTAGCATGTTGCCTACAAACGAAGCCGAAATCGTTGCTTTTCAACCCAATATGATCCCCAGAGATGATCGATTTCATTAAGACGACATTAAAATTGGGATTAGTTTCGATTCACAACTAACATATAAACATATCCTCCATTTTCTGTCATAGTAAATTACATAAATTTTACTAATTTTGAAAACATGCGGGTAGGCGTGGCTTTACGGATGATATTTTGGTGTTGATTTGCGAGCGGTATATGGGTAAATCTCAAGAAAGACCATGTCTTAGGTGGAAAAACGGTCTAGGAGGAAGACAACACTGAATTCAAAACCTGAAGGCCAAGTTTACGAACCGAGGCTGACCTACTCCATATTCAGTAATCTTCAGCTGTTGGTTAAGTGTTCGGAAAGGAAATGGGCGCTGCCAAGGTATCTGAGGGTCCACCGGAAGGATCGCGAGGAAGAAGAATCAAAGTCTCTTTTTTCTGCCCTCAGGACCCCATCCCCGGGATTGGATCAGCCGATGGATTGATAATGACAATGATGGCGATTTTTGTGATGTCAATGAACACTCGTTGCCATAATGTCAACGAATGCCTGTTGTCACTTTCGTAATGCTCGTTGTAGTAGTGACTTTGTAATCGCAGATATCACTATAGTAACGCCTTTGAACATTACTGGTATCAGACGCCTTCGAATAACACTCGTACTAATAGTACTTGCTCGATAATACTTACCCGAATAGTAACCACCGAATAGTGATACCTGTAGTGATCGATATAGTGATTAGTGTAGAGAAGAGAATAGCGATCCGAATAGTAACAGAAGAAAGAATATGGCGATCAATCTAGACGTCACACGATTTCCTATATATGTGTTTACACTATGGTCACGTGATTCACTTAATTCAATAATGGGATCGCCTCTGTTTGCTCACTAACGATCTATGTTCAAACTCAAGTGTCGGCAGCGACACTTTATTCCTATATAACAATGAAAATTATGATGGTGATGACGTTGATGATGGTGGTGGTGATGATGATGTGATGATAATGGTGATTGTGATGTATGTATGTATGTATGTTGCGGCATTCACCCTGGATCGGTTAAGCCGGCTCCTTCCAAGGAATTCACCGCGTCCGGAACGAAGGCCGACCAAGCACGGCGATCCGTCGCCAATGCTGAAACGAGCGACAGCCATTCCCGATTACAACTGCGGCGAATTCTAGAAACGGAGTAACAAGGGAGTTTGAACTTCACACGCGGTCCCCACACCCAGTGGAGGGAGGAATATGCTCTTACTTGCCGCAGAATTTCCACAGACGCAGAGGCAGGAGTAACCAAGAGGCCGCCGGATGCCGGTGCAGACGCCGAATGGTTTTGAATTCAGAGTTGACCTTCTCCTAGACCAGTTCCCATCCAAGGCTATAGAACCCAGTCTGTCCTGCTATTTACCCATAGTTGGAGGGAAAAGAAGAGGATTCACACCTTTCACAAGGGTGTTATTCCAGTCGAATCCGTTACATTCACTTACGTAACGGATTCGACTGGAATTCGAACTCGGCTCTACGATTCCTCAATCCGAGCCGTTATCCATTACTCCACCGTGCCTCCTTGATTGTGATGGTGATGATGATGTAATGGATAGGGACACAGAATGCGAAACTGGAGAGCGGAGTTTCAATTCCAGTCAGGTTCATTGCATTCACTTACGCACAAATACGCTTGGTGAAGGTATAAAAACCATCTCCACCCACTACAAACATTAGGATTTCTGTCTGTGAAAATCGTTCTCATTCTCCAAAGAATTGTTAATGCAATATTCACCAGCAAAAAATAATAAATAAAAAATGTGTTTCTGTTTAAATAATCTATAAAGGGTTGACAAACCGTAAAAAAGCATAGAGGTTGGCATAATTGCCAAAGGTTACTACTTTTAAGATGCTAATAAGAAGAACCTTAATTGAACATTTAGTTTATTCCGGGCTTTCACATATCGCCGAATTCTTAACCTGTAGCTCAGTATATCAACTCTGAAATTCAATGTCCATAACCTGGATTAGAATTTAATTCAACTCATTTTTCTATTGTTATGGCTATCTAATAATTTTGTTTAGCCTGGCAACAGACTGAAACCGTAGATTCCCCAATAAAAGTACAATATTAACAGTCTCCATGAATGGCTTCCCAAATTGAGTCATTGAGATTACAGAGAATTGCCCCGTTATCCGCAGTTGGCTGGTTCAAAAACGTACAGCGGAATCCTATTATATGAGAATGGATGCAATAAATATATTTAATTTATCTCCAAAAACGAAATTAATTTGACATTAAAATATATTTCTATTAGTAATTTGAACGTGAAGAATATTATCATCCGAATTTGTTGGCTCTGGTTGGGATTCCTTTCTGAAAAAAAGAAAGGTCTATTTACATCTAATTGTAAGCGCTATAAAATCTACATATTACCTGTTGCCCTTTATGAAAGCAAGCGTATCCGTTAGACCTTAAATTTATGCACGAATAATGAGACATTTCAAAATCCTATCATGAGTCCATGACAAAAAAATTGATTGTCAGATCAAATCAAAAAAGAAGGGCTTTGTAAACAACTAAGCTAGCAACTATTATATAGATCGTGAAAAGTAACTTGTTAATATTTTAAGGTCATATACGTACTAAATGACGTTTCTCTGCCATCTGCTTAGTGTTCGTGGATTCTAATTCTGTATACATTACAGTGTAGTTTAGGTCCAAACCCACATCTTGATAGGCGTTACTTCTGTGTTGTCCGTAGTAATTACTTTTACAAGGTGTGGTTTCGAGCAACCGATTTGGAATTTAGAGTTGTTAACCATGGTTAGATAACCCAGTCTGCGATGCTATATTGAATCCTTTGCTAGGTCAGCTGCTAAGAGCGTTGATTCACTTCGTCACGCGAGACAATTTTTCTCTCTGGTATATATAAGTCCATGCTTAAAATATTGCTGCCATATATGCTCCTGTGGCTTTGCTATTTACCCGGAGATCCTTGATAAGATCGGCAATATTATAGTTCCTGACGAGGCGGATCGGGTTCTGTCATTTGCCGTAAGGTTGCTTCTCCGTGCATTTTTTATAAATACTTTCATGGTAATTGTTCAGATGAGCTCTTCGCTATTGCCCCTTTTATTTCTGTCCCTATTTTTCTTTAAGTTTAATTCCACATCCCCTCCCTCGTTAGGTGGTTAGTGATGTCAGTTCACAGGTGGATGCGGGGAGCCTTTCGTTTCGCGTGAGTGTTTTTCGTATTTGTTGTTGTGCTTGAATGAGTGCGTGTCACTGTGTGTGCTCGGGAGGAATGAATGATTTATACTATTTTTAGTCCTGCATTGATTTCGGCCTGTGAACTGGTATTTCTGCCACATTTAGTGATTGTGGGGGGTTTTATTACTAATATTATTTTTCTTTAGTTTCTTGTAAATATTTTGTATTCATTTTGTAATTACTCATTGGGGTTAGTTTTTTAGAATTGTTATTTTATTCCCCTCCCTCCACAGACATTGAATTGTAAATATGGGGAATAGTTGGCATTTTCATAGAGACAACGAGGTATTATGGTGGTTGTAGTAAGAAAGGTACGTATGAATGTGGTGTTTTGGTGTAAGGAATATTGTTCGTACGATTGGGTCAGTATTTGCGGCTAGCTAAGTTATAGTTAAGACAGATGAAGACCTTCCTTTCCACAATCCCCCTTTCGGCCTTGTGCCACATTTCTGTAATTTATACAGAATAAATATCGCTCTTCGCTATGGTACCTCGACTATATGAATTTAAGCTCAATACCGGACTGGCGGCGAGATCTCAACAATTTACAATTGAACTGGCTAGATATAGACGTAACTTCTATGCTAATAGTTTATTTTCTCGCACTTCTTGGTTGTGAAGCTCCCTTCCGGTTCCATGGTCTTTCAGCTAACTTTAATCTGCAATAAAATTCCAATCGCTATCTACTGTCCTTCTGATTAATCTTTTCTTTTTCTACTCGTTACTAATGTTTCTGTTCCTAATTTTTGCTACACTCTGTAACCCCTTGCGTCTTAGTGGCTGTACAGCCTTTCTTGTGGTGACACCGATTAAAAAGAAATCGAGGGCGAGAAGTGGCAGATTCCTGCATTTGTGCAAAAGTGAATGCAAAAGCTTCGTCGTCACAAATAAACACTATCGCCAATGCTACTTACACACCGATAAAATCTACATAGAGGAAAATGATAGTTGGCAAATATAGGGTGACCCAAAAAAACGGGAATTTTTGAAGTGCGTATTACCAGACATGAGCAAGTGACAACACTGCGAGAAAGTGACCTTGAGCAAGTAAACATTTCGCCATTTTAGTAACGAGAATGAAATTCACAGTATCCCAGCTGAGATGTTGCAGCAGTCAATGAGGAATCTCAACAGTGTATTTCAAGAATGCATTCGTACAGGAGGACGCCATCTACAGGACGTAATTTAAAAAAAATGTAAATTCCATCATTGTTTCTTAAATGGCATGTTTTAAGGTTTCAATTACTATGAATTAAATATTTTTCTTCCATCACTCTTGGTTTTATTGGATTGTTAAAAAGTTCCCATTTTTGGGGGTCACCCTGTATTTACCAAGTAAGATTCGTAAACCCCACGCTTCTAAGTAAATCCTCCATCTTATAATACGCAAAAATGAAATTATTTATAACATATTTAATTAAAGAGTGGACATTTACATCCTTTCTTTTTGATAATTCAAATTACTTAAACTAGGGAAAAATATCGTCATGACAACTAAAGATACGTTAACGATTTACACGTGTTAATTTTATTTTCATCCTTCGAGGAACATTAATAGATTTACTTTTACCGAACTTCATTAAAATATTGATGTTTGTTTTATCCGTTTGTGATTTTTTCTTGTGGGGTTATCTCAAGAGTAAATTTTACACAACTTGACCAAGAACTCTGGATGAGTTAAAACAGAATTCAAGATGAAATTCATAGAATCCCAGCTGAGATGTTGCAGCAGTCAATGAGGAATCTCAACAGCAGATTTCAAGAATTCATTCGTACAGGAGGACGCCATCTACAGGACGTAATTTTAAAAAAATGTAAATTCCATCCTTGTTTCTTAAATGGCATGTTTTAAGGTTTCAATTACTATGAATTAAATATTTTTCTTCCATCACTCTTGGTTTTATTGGATTGTTAAAAAGTTTGCGGTTTTTTGGGTCACCCTGTATAAGCGTCGGTATTCAAAGGGATGCCGTCACGATGTGTATGAATGACCTGGTCTTGATCTAACAGCCACTCAAAACCGGACTCTTTGGGGATAACTGTTTCATGTTAGTGCCCAATCTGCTGTAGGGGACGATAGTCATTAAAAGGAATTCAGTTTGTTTGTTTTTTCTCTCGGAGTCTAACGAATAGAACTTAATGGCTTGAAAGTCATGTATACCGATTATGTTTTATTCACTAAATACTATTATTATTAAAAAAAATGTTATTTTGAAAGATATTTTGCAGAGTAACTTCAGTTTCCTACAATTTACTTTTATTTGCTTTTTATCGCTTATCCACTATTTGCAAGTTATTTAAAGTCAGAAACTTTTTTTTACGATTGTAAAAATTTATTCTGAGATAATAATGGTCTAGTGATTTGAAGTTTTAATAATTAACCCATAGCTTGGGAGGAAGAAGTAGATTCATACCTTTCCCAAGAGTATTTGTGTATAAGTGAATATAACGAACCGAACTAGAATTAGAACTCGGCTCTCCGATTAACAATTCCAAGTAATTATCCATTACACCACCCGCACAACAAAGCTTGCTGCACGTGGTATTCCCAAGCGGTCACCCATTATGTACTGACACGGCTCGATGTTGCTTAACTTCGGTGATCACACGGGAACCGATGATATGGCCGTAGCCAGTTTCCTAGAAACTTTGAAAAGAAGAGAGACAAAAGTTGGTGATTCGACAGATGAAGAATTTCAACTCTTTTGATTGTCATTACATTCAGTCTAATATTGACGAAGGTCCAATTGGGAGTTATTGAATTCAGAGAGGAACATAACGGAAGTTTTTCAGTTTAAAGGCTATAAACTGTTTAAATGTAAAGATTTCAAATGTTTACCTTATAAACAATTTAATATTAATGCGAAAATTATTTTAATTCTGAACCATTATAAATTTGACACCTTTTTATTACAATAAAATTTACACACTACAAGGCTCAAACCCCCACATCAAGATAGAGTCTTACTGAATGTGGTGTGTTGTAAGTGGAGGTAAAAAGTGGAAACGTGCAGTATAGATAGAAATTAACCTACTACTTGTAGAGGTTAAGTTTGAAGACTTCAGTGAGTGTTTTTTCCAAGGAAGTAACACTTGAGAAAAGCAGGTCTACATGGAAAACCCTACAATTGGGAGCTGCTCGGCCCGGAGGCCAGGATCAAAGTGTAGTATCTGTTCGCAGATCGCTTGCTTTGTCGGCCTTTTGGCTGAGAGCGTCACTTGATACTTACCTGATGTAAGGATTCGTCCCTGCGCTGGTAGTATCATGGCTACGACTAGCTTGGACCGGCTCCGGCCTGGACCTGCTATGACAAGCCAAGACTAGCTATGACCGGCTCTGACAAGCTAAGACGAGCTTAGACCAGCTTGGACAAGCTATGACCAGCCAAGACCAGTGAAAACACTCGGGTCCCCACGTTAAAAGCCGACCTTGTGTCACAACCTGACTCAGTTGGGGGGTGGGGGTCAAGTAAATACCTGGAACACCCTACAATTGGATGTAAAAAATATTGGACTCTGTCAAGGATGTAAAGCGAGAATTAACTAACTCAGACAGGCAGCAATACCCAGTTTTTCAGTTTAATCTGACATAAATTTCAGCTAAATCATGACATAAGGCGGCAGCGTTAGAAAAGTCTAATAACAATGTCAGCCTTGTAAATAGACATATTTTGTGTGAATTGTATAAATACATACTTTTCAAAAAAACGGTAAGAATATGATCTGTATAACTTCTCAAAGAGGATTTCTATAGGTTAGCTGAAATAGATTTTTCCTTATAGAAATCTGTTGCCAATTGAAGATGGCTGCTGCAAATATGGCAACAATTAACTGTCGGGTTTATTTAGTTCGAAATATTCGATTTACTTGCAGAAATATCAAGGCTTTTAAGAGAACTAAAGATAAAATATGTCAATGAACATAGAAAGTCAAGAAGGTCACATCTTCAACGTAATATAAGCGATTGCTCTTTTTTGAAAGAATTGTCTTAATTATCGATACTTTTCTATTAACAGTTATAACTTGAGTTCTCAAGATTATCATCGCAATCAGTAAGTTGATCCTTGACTGATAAACATTTTCAAAGTACATTGATCAATTTCGATTTTTCCTACTTTGGCATCTTTTTCAAAACCATTCCTCTTTTAGCTTGCCTAACAGACTTATGCCAACATTTAGAGACCCGCACTGGTTTCGTCTCGACCGCTACCCACTTTACTTCCCCCGCCTCACCATAATTCGGTCCGATATAAACATCATTATAATGGATACTCGTATTTGAAATAAACGCCCCATTTTTATTTTTTGTTTTAAACAATGCGTATTAAGTGTATCGTCTTGTGCATCTGAGAAATATTAATGAATAAAATTGGCTCTCCGTCACGAATAAAACCACTGTTTTTGTCCGTCTGGCATTACCGCTCGGCTTCGAACAGTATCCCAATTTAGTAAGATTATTTTCCCCCCTTTTAAGGCAAAACACGCTAGATCAAACGGTCGCTTCTCTTTCAAATGGTTCAATCCCTGTCAGAGAGCACATTTCCCTGAGTAAGATTTTTGAAAAAAAAAAATTCTATTTCAAAGAAGAATATCCACTGTAATAACATTTGAAGTAATCAAAATATGTCGGATTAAAAACATAATCACTTAATCCTTTAGAAATTACTTTGTTTACGTTCCGGATACAAAACAGAGCAGATATGAGCTTTCCAGAAAATAAAATGTATAAAGAAGTGCGCTTTTCTAAAAACAAACAAACAAACAAAGAAACTTGAACCTCTTTGTAGCCAAGCGGTAAAATCCGCCGGATCAAGTGGTGGTTTCTCCTACAAAGGGGGATACATGTTCGAAACCCGTGAGCGTGACATTTACTTTATTAAAATTTCTCGAATGCGCCAGCCGATAGTCGCAATCCACACTGTTTAAATCCAAAATAAAAATGAGGCCTCTATTTCAATACGAGTATCCATTGTAATAACGTTTTGGATTAATAACAAGCTGTTTGTATAGAACGGGTTAAATTATTTTGCTTCTCAGTCAATTTCAGATATCAGGCTAGTCTATATCATCACCATGAAACTTTGCTCGTGACTAAATTCAGTTGAATCTATATTTTCGTAGTAGTTAAGCGATATCTCAATTGACGTGTCTTCGTTGTTGCAAATAAATATTTATTAGCAGATACTTTGCCTTCCACACATTCACAATTATAAAGTACATACATTTCCGTTCTCTTCACCTTAAGAGAGAGACAGGAAAATATTTTCAGAAATATTAGATAATATATTCTACGAAATTATGGTTTCTTTAAATAAAATGATTTCGATTGCTAACATTGTTTCTCTTGCTTTTAATAGCATATTAATAGCAGAGCGCTTAAATAGACGGCTATCTGCATTACTAATATGATAACTTACAATATGAAGTTTTGTCATTATTTCTGAGGTTATCCCGGTGAATGATGTCATCTTTGTTTATTTTGCTGTCGTCTGCCATTTGCATACAACCGATTTCTCAGATCAATGTTTAAAATGGTTTCAAACAAAGTAATCTGTAAGACACATATATACTGATGGCTCAAAAACTTTAAGTCGGATGCTAAGCCGTTCTTGACATAACAATCAAAAAATGCTTACGTGAAAAGGCATATTTTTAGTGTTCAATGGCCATAGACTTAACACCGACATCATAACAAACATTGAACCAGATATCTTCATAATTACATCACTGAGAAATTGTCTTGTTGGCTACCTAGCCATCTCAGCTTCTGGAAAGTTGATATGGCAGTAAAAGTGCTTCTAACATTAAACATTTCAAATTTGAAAATCCCGTATATTTACTTCAAAGTAAATATAAAGATTCTGTCAAGAGTTGTGGAACTATCACCCAAACAATGAACTTTACCAAATTAAGCCAATTTTGGAAGAATGGTATGATGATCACAGGTTTTGTTGGATAGAAAATGTTCTTCAATCAAGTATCAGAATTGGACACAACTCTGTATGAAAATTTTCCTGAAAGCACAGCATGTCAAGAGGCATATAAACTGTAAAATATTCTAACCAACTGTAGTGGCCTTGCCCTTATATGTGAACAATTCTATGACATGAACATCCTTTTCAAACGATAAACGTATATCCTGCTTGAAGGAGGTTGGTCTATACTATAAATTATAGCACTATATAACTGTTATAAAATTGAAGATTTATGGGGTCTACGATCCAAAGGATTCGTTTCGATTCATATATTTGTTAAAAATATTTTCAGTATTACATGACCAACAAGGTTGATATACCATAAGAAAAACTAATGAATCAATCGATTTAATGTTATAAATATTAAAGATGACTATTATTCAGCATATCCTACAGGCTGGTGTTACAAAATTATAATGATATTTACCTAATATCAAAAACCGCAGGTCTTCAACACTTCTAACAGTAGCAACAACAAAAAAAATGCTTATTCCATGAAGTTTTTATCTTTTTTGTGCCATGTCTTTCAGGACGTAGGCGATCACGGCTCTCCACCTCCCTCTATCCCTTACAGCTCCCAACAAGCTCTTTTCCTCTGCTTCCTCCACCAGGCCACGTTCTGTCATCCACTTGCTTAAACCCGCTAGGTATGTCATGCGTTGTTTTCCCTTGTCTCACTTTTCCCCTATTCGACCAGTGAGTATCAGATTCTCCAGGCATTCCTTCCTCATTATATTCCAACGTAGGCAGGGAAATGGCATATAGCAGGATGAATCGGATTAGGAACCCACAACGAACGCCTAGAAAAATGTATCCAGTGGTGCACAGCCAATGAGCAAATAATAGCTCTTGTAACTAGAGAAACAAAATGCAAATTAAAATTTAAATTTTCATATATGCAAAAATGAAAAGGGATGCAGGAAGAACCCATCAATACTAGTAAGAGTTACACAAGAGTTCAAAAGTTTGAAGCCTCAGAATTAGCATGCGATGAACTTGATAGAAGAGTGAAAAAGAAATGAAAAAGAACATTTAGATTGGTTTGGTTTGGTTTGTTTTACGGCATATCAACTTCAATGGGTTATTTAATGCCGAGAAGATTTTTGTTGTTGGTAATTTTCTTTTTCAAATGTATTTCTGGTAATATTTTTTCTTAAAAAATGTATCGCTTGTAATATCTTTTGTCAAAAATCTATTTCTGGTAATAATTTTTTCTTCAAAAACATATAGCTGGTAATAACCCTTTTTTATTTCTGGTATTAAAACCTATTTTTACACTTTCATAGTTTTTTTTACCCCAGTTTGCGGATTAACTATTTGCCAATAGCTGGGAACCTAACAGGTGCTACCACACCGGGTTAGGGTGGACCTGGGAACAGCAGAAATTAAGAAGTGGTTGCAAGCTCCTCAAAACCTCCTGATCAGAGGCCTTGCTGTTAGACGTAGTTTATCGTCTTACCCAGGACGCGGATTTAGTTTATCGTCATACCCAGGACGGAGAACATTTAGAGTCATTGAAAAAAGAAAGGAATCAAACTTATATTTTGAGAGACATTTGAAACAAATACTATAAGTTTGTCCTGTTTGTCCGACGAAAGGAAGATATTTTGACCAGAGCAAAATTTAATCATATTTTTTTCTTTTTGTCATATTAAAATTTGTAATAAAAAATAATCATGTCTCACTTTTTTTAACCATGTATAATAATGTTTTTTTTTTCTTATTTAAACTACAAAACAACTACATTAAGTCAAATTTTAAAAAATTACCTTGGGTTTCCTCAAAGTTTTGAACTGTAGTGTATATCATTTCGTGTATTTGAGATGTCTAATTAACCAAAAACTTGTTTTTTGTAAAAAAAAAAAAAAAGGTTTTGTATAAATTTCAACCGAGATTAACTCTTCTGTCAATGAATGTAGATAATTGTCTGTTTTGAAATTTTATCATTACCCTTTTCCTGTCATCGCTGTGTTTTCTGAATTCCGGAAAAAACGTATTTATTTTATTCTACGCCTTCCGTGATCTACTCTCCTGACATTACGATAGACGTTCTGAACAAAAGATTTTCGCGTTCCTCTCTAGTCACAATACTATCTTTACTTTTCAGATGAGATATTGACATTGTTACATTGATTATGTAGTCTGTTTCTTCTCCCTCCACCAGCTATGGGTGAATAGCAGGCCAGACCCGGATATAAGCGAGATTGTCTCTGGTCCCAAATTAGAGCCTGTGTTATTGTATATATAATAGACCAAACCCGGATATAAGACAAACCCGTATATAAGAGACTTCATCTCCGCTCCCGACAACTCTTATATCCGAGTTACACTGTATATCGATATGGCAATGTAAACTTTTAGAAGGAATTCATCTATATAAACGAGGATGGAAAATGGTCTAGAAGGAGGACAACTCTGAATTGAAAACCTGCAAAGGATCGGTTGGGGACCTTGTGGCACACGTTTCACCAAGTCTCTGTATTCGGCTATTCAAAAAGTGTGGCTGGTGATGCACAAAGCCTTCACCACTGTAATCAATTGTGCGGGTAGTCCGGTTGTCGGTTTCAGGGAACTGAGTTGCTTGACTCTCATATTTGGAAATCAAGCGGGAATGTCCGGTTTTATGTAGTCTATTATCTGCTTCTTCTGTTATTTACTTTAAAATGAAGTTATCTTATTATGTAATGTTAGGTTTATTGTTAAAATGTGCGTTCATCAAGCTCCCTGTTGAGTTTCAAGCCTCGAACGGTCTGTTGTCTAGTCTTTTTATATCTTAGTCTTTTATTCATAGTTCTCAAAACAGTGAGAAACGTAACAGAGCACTGGACATGTTCAAACGTTTAATTGCATGAATTTATAGTATGATGATTTGGAGGGGCTACTAATTGGATAATAATTATTAAAAGTTACACAAGAATAGGTTGAATGATTGAAAAAAAATTGAAAAAGGAACGAGTCAAGAATTATGGCTTAAAAATAAAATGAATCAAAGAATTAACTAGACAAGATTCAGGAAAATTGAGCAAACCCAAGATACTCCACTCTAACTACTTTCCAACAAATAAAAAGAAGTCATCATTTATGTGTGTCCGAAATTTTGGTATTGAAAAATTAAATTTGTTTACATTCAAACTATCTGTCCAAAATGTATAAATTCTTACAGAAAAGCGAAATCTAAATATTACCCCAAAAAAGCATCTGTTTCACACCTAAATTCATAAATTAAGGTTTTTGTTTACATTGCATTATGAGTGCGAAACGAATATATATCTAGAGACAAGAATGACGCAGACTCTTTTAAACCAAGAAGGCGTTGGAATTTTGTCCAGTTACCAAGCTTGGGATTTGTTTATATTGATAATGTCTGCCCCAAAACACTATCATCATTACAGAAAGGAAAGAAAGAACATTCTGAACAAAGAGAATGCCATGTGGTTATTAACATGATAACCTAATATTTAGATAGTTGGCATGTGAAAATATAGATACAGATACAGTGTAACCCGGACATAAGAGACCCGGATATAAGAGAAACCAGGATATAAGCGAGATTTTCTCTGGTCCCAAATTAGAGCCTGTGTTATTGTATATATAATAGACCAAACCCGGATATAAGACAAACCCGTATATAAGATACTTCATCTCCACTCCCGACAACTCTCTTATATCCGAGTTACACTATATATCGATATGGCAATGTAAACTTTTAGAAGGAATTCATCTATATAAACGAGGACCCAGAAGACCTTAGATGCAAGACGAACCCAACAAACAATTTCTCTCTGGTTGGTCGTATCCCAGGACCAGAACACTTTTGTGGCCAGGGCGAACAGAGAGACAAACGCGTAACTTGCAGTCTTCCTTTGCTTATATAATAGAAATTATTTCTAGATTCTCAAATAACTATGCGCCAAAGGGATGGACTTGATTTCGCGGTAAATAATAGAGATATTTTATTTACCAGTATATTTGTTTGTTTTTATATTCAATAAATCTGTTGTTAGAGTTATCAACATTGTTTTACAATTCATTGAAGGAGTTCTTATTCCTGTTCTGATCCCCGACATTGTTCTTGCCCACAGAGGGACAAAGGTCAACCCGGTCACGGCCAGGAATTAGGCAATGTTCTCTGTGGTACACAACGTACATATTCCGTCCATCAGTAGACTTCGCCAATCCCAATTTCGTAAGATTTTGGTACACTCGAATCACCCCTATGGACACGATACATCGAGGAGGCACGGTGGAGTAATGGATAATGGCTCGGATTGAGGAATCGTAGAGTCGGGTTCGAATTCCAGTCGAATCCGTTACATTCACTTACGTGCTAACACCCTTGGGAAAGGTGTGAATCCTCTTCTTCTACCTCCAACTATGGGTAAATAGCAGGACAGACTGGGTTCTATAGCCTTGGATGGCAACTGGTCTAGGAGAAAGGAGATGGTCAACTCTGAATTCAAAACCATTCGGCATCTGCACCGGCATCCGGCGGCCTCTTGGTTACTCCTGCCTCTGCGTCTGTGGAAATTCTGCGGCAAGTACGAACATATTCCTCCCTCCACTGGGATAGCACGCGAGGTGTGGGGACCGCGTGTGAAGTTCAAACTCCCTTGTTACCCCGTTTCAAGAATTCACCGCCGTTGGAATCGGGAATGGCTGTCGCTCGTTTCAGCATTGGCGACGGATCGCCGTGCTTGTTCGGCCTTCGTTCCGGACGCGGTGAATTCCTTGGAAGGAGCCGGCTTAACCGATCTAGGGTGAATGCCGCGACATACAACAACATACATACATACATACACGATACATCGGCCCCAACCAAGAAGGAAAAAGAAAGCCGGATGAGCGTTGTGGTTGGTATAACTCAACAAATCGAGCGGACCTGATGAAGAAAAGGAAAAGAAGAGATTGGAGAGAAGAATGTCAATAGGGTGTGGGTTATTGTAGTAGCAAAATCGCCAACGGGTTTGCCGATTGACATGCATATCTGTGAAAACAAATTTACACGATGAGGACCTTTTTTTTAAAAAAAAAAGTCTGATCGGATTTAATTAATGATAAACCTGAAAAAGGTGTATTACATATTCTGATCAATAATCTAAAACTAATTTATTTCTCAATGATTTGAAAATAAAAATTCTAATTAATTTTGGTAATTAAACGTGATATTTGCTACAAGTCAAAACATAAAAATCGCTATCAGATGCAACTCTGTTCTCTAATGTCAAAACACAATATATCGGTATCCTACTGTTATAGTAAAATGATACTAATACGCAAACAGTGAAAAGTTGTTTCATAACATTACCACACTGTCACTGAAAATGAAGAAAAATCAAGTCTGATTGTATATTCGTGATATTGCTTCTGGTCGGCATTCAAATATTTTGGCTCTAAAATGGCACACATAATCTCTATATCCAAATGCTCTGGAATTATCTACCCAACGCGTTTCCTGGATATCTCTAATGTCTCAGCAATTCTTTTACCTGAGATTTGTCGATCAACCAATGTCAGGACAAGATGATCAACAATCTCCAAGACCATAACGCTGCAATTTGACAAACTACATTACAAGGTTAATATGACTGGCACTTATGAGAAAACGTTTGCATCATACACTTCCAGTGGAATGTCCAACTGCCGCAATAAAAGCTGCATGATTACCTAGAGTTCAACACATTAGTGTTTCGCAAGTGTCCATCATTTAGTATAATCAATGATTCCAAACAATTAAAAAAACCCATATAAAATGGACTTTAAAATATATAAACTTACTCTATCCAGTTAAAATGATAAAATAACACTATGTCGTTCGGAAGTACATCGGGCCGAGAATTTCTCAGTGTTTTCTTAATTGTTATGGGTCCTTACCTATAACTACAGAATGAACTCTTCCTAACACTATGTATACTACGCCTCTCAAGAGAGAGGGACGAATCGAGTCGAGCCGATAGTAGTTCACTCCAAACCAGACTGACAGTCATACTAACACCTTCCCCATCTTGAATTATTATTCCGTGTAATATATCTTCGGTATTTCTACTCTTGTGTTCGTGTTGTTCTTCCTTGGTCATAACCTAGACCATAACACTAATAATAATAATAATAATAGTAAGAACAACAACAACAACAACAATAATAACAATAATAATAAGGAAAATTATTTATCTATAAAAAGGGTAACTGAGTGATAAATTGATTCGTTTTCGACGACTCGCCAACTCTTTTGCAGGTTATTTAAAGCGAGAAATATTGTTTAAGATATATATTTTTAGATATTAATGATAATAATTACTAAATAAGCCATATGTGGTGGTGGTGGTGGGGGGAGAACAGGATTCATGCCTTTCCCAAAGGTAATTGCGCGTATTTAATATTTATATGGAACTCAGGCTGATAGCTATATTCCGGCTGAGTCAAAGTGGTTGAAACCGAAATTCCAAGAGAGGACAGATAATAATTTGTTTGAATTTTCTGAAGAATCAGCAGAAATATTCAATGTACGGAAGAATGGCAGACTTTAGATGTGTGAGATAGATTGTGAAGAGAAAAATGTTGTCTAGAACGACACAGCAAACAAGCTTTTTTAAAAAAACAAAACAAACTAGCAATTGACTCGGTATAGTTGTTCCACTTCATATCGGCGGAAATCGTTAGACGAAGAAACCACAATTACCACAGGATGATTTAAATAGAGCCGTCATTTGTATGAACGTATGCCACTAGTTATATAAATAAAACAGAATATTTGCAAACCATAATGTGGCGCGTAAATTTGACACTTCGTGAAAGAAAATATAGAATTCAAAATTCACCCGAGTTGTGACAAGTATTGTATTAGAGTAATGCAGTGACAAGAGACACGTAACGAAATTTAACGTCAGCTTCTCCCAGATGAAGAAGAGACTTGAAGAAACAGAGATGTGATTCTACATCAGGATGCTAAGAATACCATGGGCTGAAAACATGAGCAACGACGAAGGTTTAGAGAAAATGGAGACAAAAGTACACCTGTAGATAACATCAGGAAGAGACAATTGAAAGTTCTAGGGCACATAATGAAGAAAGGATGCTTTGAAAATTTGACATTCAGAAGACAGGTTGAGGGAACGGGAGACAAAGAAAAGCAACGAATAACCTACCTAGGTAACTTGAGTAAATAGATGGTGGAACAAGGTTTATGAGAGATAACGAAGAGACAAAATTCATTATGAGCTCAACTGACAGGAAATTATGGAAGGCCATCAAGCTTCAAGTCTCTTCTTCATTTTTGAGAACATTGTCCAGCATTCACTGCGATATAGGACGACTGATTTTACGTAATAATTCAGTGCTCTTTTCTTTTTTAACTAAATTTTCCTTTTTCTTAATACTTTGCTTAGCTTTCCGAACGTAACTTTCGCTATTCCCACGCGCCATCTTATTCGAGAAAATCTTAAAGAAAATGTGCTCTCCAACAGGAATGGAACTTGCGTCACTATTTCTAGGAGAAAACATGCTTTTGTCCGGCGTGCCTTACTACTTCGCTAAGAAAAGCGTCCATGTATACGCTGTCCGATAGTCGTAATACACACTGTTTTTTTTTAGCAGAGTCGAGCTAATTTTTCTATAGTAATATAGTCATACAAGTTGGGCCATATAACGCTGAGCAACATAAATCATTTTTTATAGTTGTCTATGTTTTTTTTTCCAAATGACTTACGACAATTTGTCAGAGCTAAATCGGAAAATAACATCCGTTTCTTTCTGTCAGGCCATGTTTTTGTGCTAAGCTGAATTTTTACAAATCCGATCTCTTGAGGAAATCGATTCATTTTTATGACATTATCGATTGAATTTTTTCTTAATATTTCTCATGCGAAGAGAAAAAAACATTGTTTTCTAACACAATTTATTAATTAAAAGTTACAAACATCGATGACAATAAATTGAATAGTATACATTGTTAACTGTATGTGCATATAAATTCCATGTTAACTCATCATCGTTTAAAATTCACGGTTTGAAATTACGTTTATTCGAACCCTTAAAATGATCAGCAGCAGGGACGACTGTCTTCAAAATCCAGCAGTAATCCAGCCATCACAACTGCATCCTAGTGTCCCCGGTACCTGGTTTCCATCTCTTTCAGGTTCTCCCCCTGTTCTTCGCTCACTGATCCCAGATTTTCAGGGAACCGAACCACATGTGACAATAAATAAAGCATTTTGATGCTCATGTTGCATCCGAGGTTTCTGAAAGCAGTAAGCATATTGATGACAGGTTCTGTGTAATTCCTGGCTTTGTTGTTGCTAAGAAATGTCTTCATGATCAGAACAAAAGCCTTCCCTGCTTTCAGTCCCACTTCGTGCACTGAGTCTCCTAACTCTGGATCAATGGTGAGCAGACGGATTTGAGGACTATCATTGATGGCTTGTTTCAACTTCTCCATCATCAATCATGGAAAACCTAGCACAAGCAAGCGAAGCTTTGGTGAACTGCTTGATCAGGTCTTGTTAATAATAACAACAAAATTGCATTATAAGCACTGGTAAAAAAAAAATGTGCTGAGACATTAGATTTAATAGTTCCAAAAATTCATACGCAGATGTCCTCAAGGACTCATGTCCCAGTGGATAAATCGTTGGTTAGATCCAGTGACTGCACCCAAAGTGTTGTGAGTTCAATACCAGGCCATAGTAGTGGTGAACCAAGAACGATGGTTGCTCAGGGATTAGGTTTTAAGTCCCAAAAAGGGAAAATAACTGAGACATCAGGAAGAGGCATGGCACGTGGAAATAGAACAATCTACCCGGTGAACAAAATAAATGGTTTGATTCGGAATTCCAATTCATCGAAGAAGGCCGGAGGGTACAACGACCAAAACGTTGTGAATATGGCAATAACAATGAGGATAACAGTTCGAATAACGTAAATAAATATATATGTAAAGAAGATATAAATAAAGTACAGGACAAGTGGAAAACTTTTAAGCCAACGCGTTTTGTTCCATGAGGAACTTTATTCAACTGTTGCATATTAACTTACCAATTATTCTATACGTTTAACTTATTTACTAGTTTCTAAAAGAAGCTATGTATTTATCAAATATAAGTAAAATAGGCAGGAAACTCACAAAGCATATGAACTTGTTTAGCAGTTGGTTAAATTACCTCCCCACCTAATTTTTTATTAATTATTGTCTAGTTTGTATAATTTATGTAATCATTTACATTCGCTTTAGTTTATGCCTGGCTGTCGTTAGCGGCCAATCTACGTGTCATGACCCATTTATAAAAATTATTTTTTTAAAAATTTTGGCTTCTTCGCTTAGTTTAAATTTAACGTAGGTCATATTTGATTGGTCAATGAGAGTTAAGTCAACAAATCTTAGAACCACCTATTTTTCTTTTTTTTTCGTAAAAAGGGGTTGTATTTTGCTTTTAAATATAAATAAATCTTTCACTTTCCAATAATTTACAATTGCCTGAAGAGATGCATTGATACGTATCTAAACATCCTAAAATAAATAATATTGTTATACTTTGTAACTTAGCTGTCTTTTGAATTAAATGGTGCGAACGTTGGAATTGTACTCTAGTCGTTTTTATCTTAGCTGAATATATATACATATATATATATATATATATATATATATATATATATATATATATATATATATACATATATATATATGTCTGTGTGTGTGTGTGTGTGTGTGTATATGGGTGTGTGTGTGTCTATATGTGTCTGTTAGGTCGCCAGATGTAAGTGGTGAGGGGGTCGCAGAAATTGACTGGGTTCTTTTGTTTGTGTGCAGATTTTTCGTCCTAGAGAGAAGGTGTTCCAGTAACCGCCCTCTTGACCCGGAGCAACACTACGCCCTCAAGGCACTTGATATAGCCCTCCGTGTTGCGTATGAGGCCCTCGTCAACAAGCTCGGCAGTTCTTTTCTTATCAAATGATCTGTAAAAGGCCTGTAAATAAAATTTTGCTTTTGTATATATTCACATGATTAAGTTTTCATAGGAATTAAATATCTTTATTATAACTTTATCTTCATTCCTATGAATAAATATTCCTGTTGCCTTATTTATATAAAAACACAGATAGACAGATAGATAAATAGATAGATAGATATATACATAATGAACAGTCAAAAATATATCGATAGATATATAGATAAAGAACATATTAAAACAGACAATTAGATAGATAATGAACAGACTGAAATTAGATAGATAGATAGATAGATAGATAATAAACAGTCAAAAATATATCGATAGATATATAGATAAAGAACAGATTAAAATAGAGATTTAGATAGATAATGAACAGACTGAAACAGATAGATAGATAGATAGAAAAATAGATAGATAGATAGCTAGATAGATAGAGAGAGAGAGATGAAGTGGCTTTGAGAGATTCTATGCTGTTTTCGTTTTCCCCTCATTACATCATCATGGCATTTTTGCTGTGTACCCTCCAATCGTCCTTATATATGAGTCATATTCACGATTAATATAAAATTACAGAAGAAAAAGACATACGTTCAGAAAGTACATGGACGGATAACTGAAATCCTGAAAAGGACGAATAAATTAGTCCGAAGGAAAATCCAAGCAATGAACAATTAAATTTCTTCGCAAAATTGTAGTAGGAAAAATATTAACTTTCAAAGGCTAAAATGGATGGATTAATAGATAGAATAAAGCAAATTAATCTTAATTCCTATCTGAATTTACAGATCAGCCTGTACGCGGGAATCTTAAGCTTGTATGATTAAGCGTCTCTTCCACAAGAGTCTATAACGTCAGCATTGACAGAGCTGTCCACTTAACAAAATCCAATCCACTTTCATCAACAATAATTGACGGATTTAAATGTACTGTTCGTCGCCTAATGTGCAACTTAAATCTATGATTAGCTGTTATCAATGAAAGCATACTGCGAATAGAAAATCATCTCAACCGATGTTGCTTACGGACAGATGCAAGCAAAGCATTGAAAATGCATTAAATTACTGCTTTCGCCTTATTGATAAGACGTTTCAACTACCCCCCACCACACACACACACAATGTGTGGCGCCTACGGTTACACAGAACCATAGCGGTTCTTTTCCAGGGTGCGATGAGGAATAAAGTATTCGAGTGCTTTGAAAGCGTTAGTCTCGTCAATTGGGTTTTAAAGAATGCTATTTTATGTGACCTTTCAAAACTCTACGCTTCAAGACGTAGATTAATATATATATATATATATGTATATATATATATATATATATATATATATATATATATATATATATGTATGTATCGGCGGCGGCTCCTAGTCGTGTCCGAGTATCGGGTTCCGTCATGAGTCCTATACGACAGAAAGCCAATCACTGAGGATATTGTTTTAAGTGGTCGTGGCTGCGCGATGGCCACACATACTTGTTGGAGGAGCGTATACAGAGACCTGGTGCACTGAGTGGCACAAGGTCCCCAAACGACCCTCCTCAGGTTTTGAATTCAGAGTTGTCCTTCTCCTAGACCAGTTGACAACCAAGACTATAGAACCAGTCTGTCCTGCTATTTACCCATAGTTGGAGGGAGAAGAAGAGGATTCACACCTTTCCCAAGACGTAGATTAATATATATATATATATATATATATATATATATATATATATATATATATAGTGTATTGTTGCAGCAGATCCTTATTTCAATCTATATTGTTAAATATAACAGACAATGAATGTATATTATGTTTGATGATGATCCGTTCTAAACTTCGTATGGTTGCTTTAATTTCAGGTGAAAATAAAGACAAACATTGTGTAACATTTGGATATTTTTTATTAAACTGGTCCTTCATCATAGAAAGTCATCATGAATTACCACCTACGTTTGCTATTCCGTGACCGTTATGATCGCATAGCAATTTTCTATGTCAACATAACAGAATACCATCTTTTATGGTGAATATCTTTATTTAAATATCCGTATAACAACTCTGATCGTCGCTCATGAGAACCGAAAGCTTAATCATTCAATTTGGGAAAACCTAAGATTCGCTGTTTCCCGTTCGTGGAATATGTCCTCGCCTTGGACACAGATGAATCAGGACCGTTTTTACCTGGAGTCCTAAAATGCCTTCTCCAGGTACAGGAGTATCTCAATATTAGATGTAAAACCCTTCCTTTTTGCTCCACGCTACATTTAGCTTTGCTGTGTATACGTGCTATATTATTCTCCGAATGGGACATGTGGTTATATGTATATATTGTTTTGTGTATGGCTTAGTATTATAAAAGTCTCTCTAAGAACAAAGCATGTTTGTCATTATTTTTCTTTCGGCCTTTCCGTTCCATCCTGTCTGTGACGTACAGTGTTATTATATTATGGATATCATGCTCATAATGTGTGGGGGTGAGGAGTAAATGGGAGAATAAATAAATTTCACGAAATACCATTTTTGTTCTTTCTTAGAAAATTTATTTTTAAGTAAGAAAATAAGACCTGGGGATGAGTAGTCAACAGTTTTCACTGCTATCTGACATTGACCAGCTTTTCCTAAACTTACATATATGTATAAGGATACAGAAGGTGTTTATCTCATTTGGTGGAGATAGGCCATGTAGGTCACATGACAGCTGCTTCCTGATATCTCTCTATACAGTGACAAAAGTACCAGTCCTTTTTCAGTTCACATTCAGCAGCCAAATGAGAAGACTGTTTTCTTTTAGCCTGGGTCAAATGGCCATGTCTGAGGTTAAATCTGCATCCCCAGAAGCATATAAGCACATGGTGTCATTTCCCTTTGTGAGAGATGAATCCAGACAGTTTGAATCTGGAGCCCTAAAAATGGTTTATCCAGGTCAGGAGTATCTCCATATTATATGTAAGACTTTTCCTTTTTATTTCGCCTTACACTTTGCGTTGCCATGTAGATATATGTGATGTATTATTCTCCACACATGATTTGTGTATATATGTATATTGATAGTTTTGTGTATGTATTAGTATTATAAAAGTCTCTCTAAGAACAAAGCATGTTTGTCATTATTTTTCTTTCAGCCTTTCTGTTCCATCCCATCCGTAAACTACAGTGTTATTATATCACGGATATAATAATGTCCATCATGGGATAAACGTGAGAAAAAAATCTTTCTTTCAAGCGTTCCCGTTACACTTTTCCATTTCCTATCTGTGAACTGAAATGATTTAATTGAGAAAACAATGGAATACTTACCCATTTGATTCTTTACGGTTTTACACCCAGAAGAGTCCATTTAGACTGTCTGCCATCCAAAGCAGAAGACATCAGTTTATCATGTTCCTTAGCTTGGGGTAGAATAAATATGACGGCCGGAATTTAAACTCGGATCAACTATTGCAATTTCCGCTTTTTTAACTTTCAGATCTCATTACATGAATTTTGATCCCCCACCAAAGAAAATTTGCTTCAGCTGTTATTGACCCTAAAGCTTATATATATATATATATATATATATATATATATATATATATATATATATATATATATATATATACACACACACACACACACACACACACATATATATATATATATATCAAATCTTCCTAACAATTTCTAACATGTGTATATCATTGCTTGATCCGGCTTCTAATGCTTCAGTTTGATCGGCTTAGTGATAGAAGTCGTGGCTCCCGAGGGCACAGTCCTATGGTTTCAGAGAATTTCAGTTGAGTTCCACCACGTAATATGTGAGCGAGCGGCGCTATATTGAGTCTGATTTGCTACCTCTTCGTTACCGGGGCCCGTTCAACAGTTAGTATGACGTTCGCTTGATAACTAACTGTCCAGGTTTCAATTCTCGGTAGTGGATGTGAACTGCTGATGAGTCCCAAATATAGGACGAAACGGCCGTCCTGTGCTTTCTGCATTCTGTTGAGGTTTCTTTCAGATTCAATGAATTACTTAATTACACACACACACACACACACACACACACACACACACATATATATATATATATATATATATATGTATATATAAATAAAAAGGAAAGAACAGTAAGATATAAAATCCGGTGTTCTTATAGATATTTTTATTTTTACACAATAGTGCTCTATGTAAATTTAAATTTACAGAGCATTAATATTATAAATTAATAGATTTAAAATATGGTTTTACCGCTACACAGTGATGACCATGTTTCAGAAATGGAAGCTAAAGCCCCTGAATTTAATTTTGTTATTAAACCAAAGACATTAGTTCCATTTCCTCATCAAGCGAATTTTGGAGTAACTTACTTTTTAAAATTTACGGTTGTTAACGGCACAGGAAAGATTCATAGTTTGAGGGTTTCCAAGGTTACCGATAAATCCATTCATCTAGACAAGGGGTGGTAGAGGGTTCAATTTTTAATTTTCGTTGTCTCAGTTAATAGTTACATTTGAAAGCGGGGTTATGTTTAGGGATGGGTAGGGATGTATCTTTTAACAAATTCTGACATCCGCTAAATTCATGTCATCTGGGTTTATTTCTAACGGCAAAAATTCTTATGGTATTATTTCTATTTGTATATTTAAAGATTTTGAGGGACTGTTTAGGTTAGAATATGTTTTATCCACCTTTCTAAAAAGTTATTTTTAATATTTGATATACTATACTCCTAGTTAAAAACCAAGTAAATGTATTAGGATTACTTACAGTATTTAAAATTATTTATTCTTATCGAGTATAAGTAAATATTATTTTATTTTATTTTATTTTATGTAAACAGAAACTTTATGACAATGACGGCAAAGGTGGTTAAATTATTTCACTAATTCAATAAACTTAGTATTATAAATGTATATATGTATGTATAAAGGACATTTAATGTTCAATATTATATTCTAACTTATTAATTTCACATGACTTTCGGTGTTCACTTGGATTCTTTCCAGTGTTTGAATTGCTTTGAGAGAGGTGTTATGGTTAGAGTACGTTTTATTTAATTACAATTTTAAAAGATATTTAGGTTAGAATCTGTTTTATTTAATTTCAATTTTAAAACATTTTTAAAATTCTACTTTCAAATTTAACTTTTTAATTTTAATCGGCTATATTTCTTTATAAACCAAGTAAATGTAATATAATTATCTACATTATTTAAAATTATTTATACCCATCAAATATGAGTATGTATAATAATCAGGTAATTTTTTTTTTTTTTTTTTTTTTTTATAGATTATTTAAAGATTATTTAAAGAAAACTTTTGGCAATGACGACAAAAAATAGCTATTTCATTTCTCTGATTCAGTAAATTTTTATTTTTTATAAACTTAGTAATATATAGTTTCTCATGTATGCATAAAGGACATGGGTCATTTAATGACCTACATATTCTAGCTCTTCTTATTAACTTCCATTTCACTGTAGGTGTTTTATTGGATTCTTTTAGGTGCCAAAAGTACTTCGAAAGAGATGTTTGACTTTTATACTTATTTATCCTAAACGAGGATTGATGTTGGTAGAACCTCTTTTTGAACTCATGGCTAGTGCAACCTATATAAATTTTTATGTTTTCAGGATTTTCAACAGAAGATATATTACATTGGTATACTACTGATTCTATGCAACATTTATTTTGTAAAGGACAGTTTTGAGGGTTTCTACAATTACATAATTTTTGTTCACCCTCATTAGTTGTTGTTTGTATTTTTCCCTTGTCTACAATTTTTTGGTTCTGGTATAAGTGTTTATTTAAGATATTAGTATTATGTTTCTTAATTATCTTTTCTAGGTTATCAGTACAGCTATAACTTAATTTTAGTGTATTTCTATTGAAAATGATACTAAGTTTACTTCCACCGGGAAAATGCTTGAGTATTAATTCAAGGAATTTTTGTCCCAATTTGTTTTTTACCATTTGGTTGTATGGGGGTGTATACCAAATTATTTTCCGGTAAACATAGGAAAAACAGAAGTAGGAAAATAATTTGGTATACACCCCCATACAACCAAATGGTAAAAAACAAATTGGGACAAAAATTCCTTGAATTAATACTCAAGCATTTTCCCGGTGGAAGTAAACTTAGTACCATTTTCAATAGAAATACACTAAAATTAAGTTATAGCTGTACTGATAACCTAGAAAAGATAATTAAGAAACATAATACTAATACCTTAAATAAACACTTATACCAGAACCAAAAAATTGTAGACAAGGGAAAAATACAAACAACAACTAATGAGGGTGAACAAAAATTATGTAATTGTAGAAACCCTCAAAACTGTCCTTTACAAAATAAATGTTGCATAGAATCAGTAGTATACCAATGTAATATATCTTCTGTTGAAAATCCTGAAAACATAAAAATTTATATAGGTTGCACTAGCCATGAGTTCAAAAAGAGGTTCTACCAACATCAATCCTCGTTTAGGATAAATAAGTATAAAAGTCAAACATCTCTTTCGAAGTACTTTTGGCACCTAAAAGAATCCAATAAAACACCTACAGTGAAATGGAAGTTAATAAGAAGAGCTAGAATATGTAGGTCATTAAATGACCCATGTCCTTTATGCATACATGAGAAACTATATATTACTAAGTTTATAAAAAATAAAAATTTACTGAATCAGAGAAATGAAATAGCTATTTTTTGTCGTCATTGCCAAAAGTTTTCTTTAAATAATCTTTAAATAATCTATAAAAAAAAAAAAAAAAAAAAAAATTACCTGATTATTATACATACTCATATTTGATGGGTATAAATAATTTTAAATAATGTAGATAATTATATTACATTTACTTGGTTTATAAAGAAATATACCCGATTAAAATTAAAAAGTTAAATTTGAAAGTAGAATTTTAAAAATGTTTTAAAATTGAAATTAAATAAAACAGATTCTAACCTAAATATCTTTTAAAATTGTAATTAAATAAAACGTACTCTAACCATAACACCTCTCTCAAAGCAATTCAAACACTGGAAAGAATCCAAGTGAACACCGAAAGTCATGTGAAATTAATAAGTTAGAATATAATATTGAACATTAAATGTCCTTTATACATACATATATACATTTATAATACTAAGTTTATTGAATTAGTGAAATAATTTAACCACCTTTGCCGTCATTGTCATAAAGTTTCTGTTTACATAAAATAAAATAAAATAAAATAATATTTACTTATACTCGATAAGAATAAATAATTTTAAATACTGTAAGTAATCCTAATACATTTACTTGGTTTTTAACTAGGAGTATAGTATATCAAATATTAAAAATAACTTTTTAGAAAGGTGGATAAAACATATTCTAACCTAAACAGTCCCTCAAAATCTTTAAATATACAAATAGAAATAATACCATAAGAATTTTTGCCGTTAGAAATAAACCCAGATGACATGAATTTAGCGGATGTCAGAATTTGTTAAAAGATACATCCCTACCCATCCCTAAACATAACCCCGCTTTCAAATGTAACTATTAACTGAGACAACGAAAATTAAAAATTGAACCCTCTACCACCCCTTGTCTAGATGAATGGATTTATCGGTAACCTTGGAAACCCTCAAACTATGAATCTTTCCTGTGCCGTTAACAACCGTAAATTTTAAAAAGTAAGTTACTCCAAAATTCGCTTGATGAGGAAATGGAACTAATGTCTTTGGTTTAATAACAAAATTAAATTCAGGGGCTTTAGCTTCCATTTCTGAAACATGGTCATCACTGTGTAGCGGTAAAACCATATTTTAAATCTATTAATTTATAATATATATATATATATATATATATGGTTCAGTGATTAGAATGTTATCGTTTCGAATCTGGTATCCGGAAACTCACCATGGTCGATTTGTTTAGGAGATGATTTGCTGGCCAACTAAAATCATGCAAACGGCCATCCCAAGCTTCCTGTTTGAAATTAGGTAATTAAAATAGGGTGGAAGCGGTCGAATGTTGTGCTAGCATGAATTCGCATGTCATCGTAGCCGAGGGTTCGAGTGTATTTGGCTTATCCAATCACTGAACCAACCAGATTATGCAAAATTATCATCTTCATTAACATGATCTTTATCATCAGTCCCTTGACTGTTTCAGTTGACGGGTGTGGCTCAAGAAGCGATGAAATATACAAACACCTCCAGGATGATCTGTTGGCGGTGGCTCTAAGGAGATCCTGGATTGTCATGCCCGTTCACTCTTTGATGTTGTCCGGTCAGCTTTCTTATTGTTGTCCCCACTTCCGTCTTGCTTCAACACAGATTTGCATGATGGCCTTGCAGAGGCCGTTATGAAGTGTGACATGGCTAAAACCTGACATCCTCCCCCGATTAATAATGGCTTAATAATCTAAGCGACAAGAAGAGCAAATCCCTTGATGTTGTCGTATGTTACTGTTATATCTACAGAGCAGGTATATAATTTTCTATTAGAGAGATTAGAAATCTCCTTGAATTGTTTGATGACATATTTAATATCATTACATCTATTGCAAGAGCAAAAGACAAACTGAATGTTGGTTTTCATAGAACGATGAAAGCCAAGTAAATATAATGTCCATTAGTATGTGCGAGGGTCATATAAGTTACATTTTTTTGCCATAGAACCTATTTTGAGGGGATTCAGATGTTGTTTCTAGAGAGGGAATACGGTCTCTAATGTCCTTAATGTCTGCTTTATCATTTAAAATTTTTCACAGCTTTCTTTACTTCCTCATCATTGGGTTCGTTATTGTTTATGTTTGTCGACAGACATTGTAATGATATATGTTGGTGTATGTTCTAATCCCGCTGGCCTCTTCAGCGTAGTATGGTACAGGTTGCATTTGATCCCTGAAATACATTTTTCAAACCGGAACATCTCTTCTGTTTTGTTTCAATTGTAGGAAGGTGGCTTTTAAGGGATGATGATGATGATTAGTCTCTTGAATGCTTCAATCGTCGGTGGGTGGACCGAAGGGGTGAAGAAAACAGACAAACTCCTCCAGGATGATCTATTGGCTGTGGCCCCCAGGAGTTCTGGGATTCTCATGCCCTGTTCACTCTTTGATGTTGTCTGACCAGCTTTTGCATTGACGTCCCCACTTCTGTCCTGATTCAACACTGATTTGCAACATAGGCTTGCAGGGGCTGTTATGGGGTCTGGATTCGGCAACACCATGGCACCTTCTGACGATTAATAGTTGCGGGTTCCTGTTAACCCAAGTGACTTTTGATCTTGCTCCGTACATGACCATTGCTTTTGTGTTCCTAGTAAGAGATGCGGAGGTTTTGTTCAAGTATTTGTTCTCGAACGCCTGGATCATTTTTTTTTGTGCTTCAACCAGGAGTGTCCAAGTCTCGCGCCAGTATCACAAAAGCATCAAATGGTTAACTCAGCATAGGTGCGATATTAATCACAGGTTGACCCTATGTGCATAAGACGGCATGAAACTGAATACTCGTTTCTACTACTACTACCACTACTACGACTACTACTACTACCACTACTACTACTACGACTACCCCGGAAGCAGCATATGCCAGTGTATTTTTATTTTTAAGTTATTTTCAATGGAAACTTTTACCTCTGTAAAAACTTAGGCATTTTCATTGTTATTCATGTTAACCATTCCGATGAATCTTGCTTTTGGTAAGTTTGGTTTTGTTTGTTTTGTTTACGGTATATCAACCTGAATGGGTTATTTATTACCGACAAGATTTTTATTGCGGGTAATATTTCTTTTTCAAAAATGTATTGTTGGTAATACTTTTTCAAAAATCTACCGCTGGTAATAATGTATTGCTGGTAATAATTTGTTCTTCAAAAATCTATTGCAGGTAATAATATTTTCAAAACAGTATTGCTGATATTATAACCTATATTTACACTTTCATTGTTTTTTGACCCCTTTTGAGGGAGGGATTAAATATTTTCCTATAGCTGGGAATCCTGACAGGTGCTACCACCCCGGGTTATGGTGGACCTGGGAACACCAGCAATTAAGAGGTGGTTCTACGCTCCTCCTGTTCAAAGGCCTTGCTGTCGGATTTAGTTTATCGTCTCACCCAAGACAGGCTCATGGTCAGTTGCATATAAATAGGTTGTAAGTATTTCAAGAGATGATTATATCCGTAGGTTGGTTTACTAGAAGAAGTAACTGTATCATTAACTATCTGAGTGAAAAAAGAAGCAGCTCCCAATAAGCTTTAAATAGTTTTTTCTTTCCTGCAAGACACCTATATTTATTAACTTTTGAAACGTTTTTAGCGATCAACTTTTAGATTTTTAATTTTTTAGATCTTTAATGGTATTTTAAATAAATGCAAAATTTAAAAAGGTTTCAATTCTAGCGTTTCGTTCGTTACGGTAAATTTCTTTAGAAATTTTCCTTTAAAACTGTTTCAATCTACACTCAGAGAAACGGAGTTAGAATTCAAGATAATTTCCAGCAAGCAGACTGTAATTATTTTAATGCACTTCATGGAAGGGACAAAGAACGTGAGTTAAAGAAAACAAAAACAAAATTATACCTGCGAAGAGGAAAGTGAAGTTTGATTACTTATTAAAAAAAAATGAAAGATTTAAAAATAATGAAGGGGTGCTTAAATGTCGCAGGTGGGGCTAGTTGGCAAATTGGTCGAAGATTTTCCAGGAAAAGATATAATCATCACGGGATATTTTTTCTGTCGGTGATAGAGTTGCCCAGAGGTGATTATTAGCAGAATCTAACAGATGGGACTTAGGCCGGATACTGAGCGTCAATAAACAAGAAAACACGAAGGAGCAATCGATACCATAAAAAATGATTGAAAAAGGGAATTGCACCAGAACCTATCATAGTAAACTAAACATTAGAAAAGGTAGCACATACGACCGACGTATATATAAAAGCCACGCCCTCTACTTCAGTATTGGATATTAAAACAAAAATGGTGGATGCGACAGAAACTGTATTCATTTTGCCCAGGGAAAAGCAATTTTCTTTTTTGACATTTATAACGGAATTATTAAATTGTGATATTTTGAGGTAAAATGCCTTCACATCATGTAGATAAGTATCTTTTTTTATTTTTTTTTTTTACAAACGCAACTATCGTTACACTGTCGCTATTCGCATGGCAACACTTCAGATGAGCTCCAATCATTAGCTTAACCGGTTCGGACACTTACATCTAGGACACGCCATGAAGTTTTTCCCCCACATTTCCCCCGTATTCCAATTTTTGTGATGTCAACGAACAATCGTTGCCAATTTTGTGATGCCAACGAATATTCATTATCACTTTCGTAATTGCTTGTTGTAGTAGAGACTTTGTAATCGCGGATATTAACGCCGTTGAAAAAAACTGGTGTCAGATGCCTTTGAATAACACTCGCACTAATAGTACTTGATCGATAATACTCGGTTGAATAGTAATCCGTATAGAGAAATAGTATAGTGAATAGAGTAGAGAATAGCGGTCCGTATAGTCATAGAGGATAGAGTAGAGAATAGCGGTCCGTATAGTCATAGAGGATAGAGTAGAGAATAGCGGTCCGTATAGTCATAGAGGAATGAGTAGAAATGCAGATCCAAATAGTAATAGAGGATAAAATAGAAATAACGATCAATTAGACGTCAAGCTAATTCGTAATTATGCGTTTTCTCTATGGTCACGTAGTCTACATAATTCAATAATAGGACCGCCTGTGTTTGCTCACTGGCGATCTATGTTCAAACGCAAGTGTCGACAACGACATTTTATTCCCATATATCACATTTGTAAGGAGGAAGTTCCACTTCGACAGTTTTCGTTAGAACCGCTACTCTGTGTAAGCAACTCCCGCGTCGAATGTTTCCTTGAACATTACAACCGTAACGTCTTTAAGTCAAGGGTCAATCGCTATCGATGACCCTTATACACAAACTTATTCTTTCGTTCTACATTGTCTTAAATTCAGTAACCTTCTACGATGAGTGTCTCTTTGGTCTTGTATTGGTGGAACTGTAATGAAATGAAGATTGTTTTTCTTCTGCATTCTAAATTACCTGTCTTAAATTCGGACAACTGCTGACGTCATTAACATTAATGGCAACTGCTGACGTCATTAACATTAATGGCAACTGCTGACGTCAGTAAGAGATTAGAATTTACTTACTGGTGGATATTCCATACTCGCTCAAAGCACTGTTTCATAGGCGGTGTGATTTTTTCAATGAAGACATCTGTAGAGACAGTAAGACGATTGTTAGATATCTGTGTGTGTGTGTGTGTGTGTGTGCCTGTGCGCGCATGTGTGTGTGTGTGTGCGTGTGTGTGTGTGTGTGAGAGAGAGAGAGATTCTTCCGCCGCACTTCATTTTAAGGCTGTAGTTCATTCAATTGGAAGCCTTACTAGAACTGATTATTATTTACAGTAATTATATTCAGATTATTGTTCCAGTCTTTGTTGTTGTTATTGTCACAGCGTTTCGGCCGCTGGGTTCTGTCAGATGTGTATCAAACTGGGTAACCTACAGGGAATTCTGAACTGAACCCATTATTTAACCTACAGGGATGGACTGTTCTCGTTTCACTGTTCATGTCTGGGTATATCGTCTAGTTCTTATTTTTATTTCAGTTATTGCTCGCCCTTTTTACATTGAGTGCAAGTACACACTACCCGACCAAACTATTCAACTCACAAAATCACAAACCAACGCTTTTATCCACTAGGCCAGTGTAACGTAGGGCAATTTGTTAGAATGAACTTGGACCAGTAACCTAAATGATTATGTTGCAACTGCTACTGATGATAGGTGTCTGTCATGGTGCTGTTGCCCATATTTTGATTGCTGCTGCTGTTTTTGCTTCTACTGATGCTGCTTCTTCTACCGATGGTGCTGTCGTTGAAAACTTGCTGTCATCTGTGTTTCTTTCTTCAATAAACGCTGTGATAACAATAACAAATGTGACGAAAATAATCCAAATATAAATAGTGTAAATAAAGATGACACTACATTCCGGAAATTTAGACGGAAAGTAATAATGGTATTTACCTAATTGTCAAAGGTGATAGGATAAGATACATCATCAGTTTATGACAGTTGCAAAGGTCATATCTTTAACATTCTCCACAACCATACTGACATGCTCCCTACTCGTGTAATGAGCAAAACGCTGCCGAAGGATTAGAATCAACAATATGGACACCCGCCCACTAAAGCTGTTAAACTGCCTATTACTAAATAGGGGTAAGTATATTTAATGTTATGTGTATATAAATTTAATACGAATTTTCCTCCCGTATTTTGTTTAAAATATTTGCTTACCCTTTTTTCATCACCATGAATTCAACTATTTATTAAAAAAAACAACCCTGCGCTGTGAGGATGACTGCTCCACGTTAAAATACAGTGTCTGAATGGCCACATATACCGTATTTACATTGAGGCAAATGACTGCTGAATTAGCAGAGCTAAATCATAGACTATATAAAGGCCAAACAGTGAGGGTAGAACAACTCTCAGTAGGCGAGATTATCGACTACCGGCGGGCTGATCAAATAGGAAGGAAATCTCACTGCATAACACTTGTATATAATAGGAGTTTAGTATTACAACCCCATGTTTATGAAGTTAAAACCAGGAACTAAATTACATTCTTGAGTATAATACGACCTCGGAGGACAAACGCCTCGACGTAAATTATTTTAAAATGTTGTACTATATTATCCATTAAAATCTCTATATCGTATATATATATATATATATATATATATATATATATATATGTGTGTGTGTGTGTGTGTACATAGAGATAGAAATATAGATTTAAGGTGTGCTATATTTATGGGATAAAGTGCTCAATATCAGAGATAGAGCGTATGTAAATATAAATATAAAAGTGAACATTGAAGTCAACACTCAGATGCGACAGGCTGTTTCATGATGAATGCAATCGTCAAGCCGCGAATTGCGTCCATCATGAAACAGCCTGTTGCCTCTTAGTGTTGACGTCAAAGTTCAATATATATATATATATATATATATATATATATATATATATATATATATATTTCACTAAAGTAGTGTTTTCACGATTTTAAAGAATTAAAATGAACCTGATGTTTACCCATTAGAGTTTCTTCTAATTACCGTTTCAAAATTTATTTTCGAGGAAAGTGACTTTATTGTAACATTAATGTTATAAAAACATAACAGATCTTGTCTATTCTCTTCATTAATTTTTACAAATCAATTTCGGTGAATTTCCTGCCTTTGAGACAAGAGATGTTCAATTACGCTGATTCCCAAATAACAAATTTCTGTTTGCCTCGGGGTTCTTGATAAGATCCAGAGACGGGTATGCAATGTAATTGGCCCTGATCTGGCTTTTCGTCTGCAGTCTCTCTCTCACCGACGCGCCGTCGCCTCTCTCTGTCTCTTTTACAAATACTGCTGATGAGCTGCTATCGCTTGTTCCCAGGCTCCATTAATTTAAGCGTCGTACGTGGCTGGCATCCCGTTCCCACCCGTTCACTGTTGAAACTGTTAAATGTAGACGTCTCTTCTACTCCAATAGCTTCATATCTCGCACCTCACGGCCGTGGAACTCCCTTCACTATTCCTGTTTCCCCTGACAACTATAATCTCCAACTATTCAAATGTAACGTCAATCGACATCTTCGGTTGCATTGATCTATCCGCTATCTTTCCTCACATCCTTTCCTCTATCACTCCTATCTGCTCTTGCTCCAAATCCTCTGTAACTCCTTGCGTGCTAGTGGCTTCCAGCCTTGCCTGGGGTGATAAGCTTTAAAAAAAATGCATTTTGTAAACAATTGTTATCAACACCTGCCTACGTTGTGTCTTGTTATCTATTGTGCTGAGTTTATTAGAGTTGTTATTTTTTCTCTAAATACGTGTGCCGGTGTATAATGTGATCCACCCCATTTTTGCCCTGGATTTTCGTTCAAGATTTTCGTATTACGCATAGGAAAATACAGCAGCACTCTTGAAATCATACTGTCGAACACTTAGATCTTTGTAGTATAAATGAAACTAACTGATCATTTTGCTGGGTAACTCATTTCTTTTGATCGTTAGTGTATCATCTTTCGATTACAATTTAGCTTTCATATTGGAATTGTTAGAGCAGATATCTAGATCTTCCATTTCTCCAACTGCACCAGAAAATCTTAAATATAATTCAATTTAATAAAGAATATGATTGTATTCAATATTTAATTAGTGGATTGTATGGGTTCGGTTCGAAATTCTCATCACCTGAAGAAGGCCGGGGGCGTACAAAGTCTGAAAGGTTGTGAATATGGCAATAAAGATGAGGATAATAGTATGAATAATGTAAATAATGTAAGTAATCCTAATATCTGATCTCAAGAAATATAGGCAGAAATGTTCATTTAGAAGTTATTAATTGTCAGACGCCGTATTTTCTGTACCACAATTTTCTGTACATTCACTTGCTGCTGTGTCTATACGAATGCAGCAACCTGAATGACCACAGATCCTAACCCTGGAAATGTATTGCCGGTTAATCAAAGTTCCTTATTATAAATGAAACGATCTTATATTTTAATTGGGGGTTCATTTTCTTTTGGTCGTTAGTGTATAATCTTTCGGTTAAAATTTAGCTTTCATATTGGAATTGCTAGAGCAGATATCCAGATCTCCCATTTCTATAACTGCACCAGAAAATCTTAAATTGAATTCAATTTAATAAAAAATATGATTGTATTCAATATTTAATTATTCTGTTAATCCTTCTGAAAAATGATTTCGACGTCACGTGTTCTTAACTTAAAGAATGTCACAACTTGTATTTCATGTTGATTCTAAAACTTTCATCAGTGTGTTTGCTTCGTACTGAATATATATCTGGAGAGGTGTGGCCCTCCCCATTTCAATTCAATGTTCCTTTTCAGTTGATATGTATGTTTCAAAACTGTAGCTTTTTACCCATCCATATTGAAATCACTGCGTGTCCAGATGCTAAAATACTCTATTGTTTTGTAATGTTTTAGATATGTTTTCCCAAAATGATATATAAGAAACTTCGCAAACCATCTTTAATTATATTCCAGACGAATATCTAAGATATTGCAAATACCTTAAAAGACGTTTTCATTCGTTTTGTTAAGTATCACGTATTCATGAGTTAACGCTTTCATTAATTTACTTAACTATCACTTTATGCAATACGCGTATAAATCATACACTTATCATTAAAAAAAAAAGAACGTAAATGCTTTCGGCCATTCTAAATAAGACACAAGTTAAAGTTCTGCAAGAAAGCATTTTTACTATTTTATGTAGTACTATTTTATTAGGTTTGAAAGAACGTCCTGCAGCACCTGAAGATGAAAAAGAAACGAATAATGCTGCTTTGATTTTAATTAATATATCTAATGGAAATAATATTTCCCTTCAATATCTAGGAAATAATCTCATGTGTTTAGCAAATTGTTAATCCCTTGGGCATAGAATATTTCTGCTTTCCATGCAAAGAAACGCACATTTCTCTGAAATATCTATTCAACATTAAAAAACTCTTTTTCTACTTTTTGTTGTGACCTTAAATGATGATAGATGGCGTGAGGTCTGGAATGTAAGGAGGCTGAGGAAAAATTTCATATTTAATGCTATATACTTTTCCTGGGTGACTCGTGCAATATGGGGTCTGACACGATTTATAAGAAAATCACTCCTTTACGATTAGCCAGTTAATAATAATAATAATAATAATAATAATAATAATAATAATAATAATAATAACAATCAAAGCCAACCGCCCAGACATTGTTATTAAAGACCACAAACAAAAAAGTTCCTCCTTATTGATATGGCTCCCTGTAGACTAAAATGTATCTTAGAAAATATTCAAAAAGCTGTCGAATTACAAGTACCTTGAAATAGAAATCTCAAAATTGTGGCACATGGGAACATCAACAATCCCTGTTGTAGTTGGAGCCCAAAGATTGGTTGGAAAAGATTCTAGTAGACTAATTGAAGGGATTCCTGGAAGCCCATGCCTCAAAGTAATACCAAAACTGTATCTTACAAGTACAGCCCACACTTTACGGATGGCTTTATCTATGTATTTTTTTTTGGGGTCAGGGGAAAGTGACATGATGCGATGTCTAACCTTAGGTCTCTGGGCGGGACTCGGAAAGAAATGTGTACACGCCAGAAATCAAAGGAAATAATAATAATAATAATAATAATAATAATAATATCTCTAGGTGCCTTTCTCTAAGTTATTCTATACGGTGAATATAACGAATTCGACTGGAATTGGAACTCTACTCTCCAAAGATCTAATTCTAAGCCACTACACGCATATCTAAGCTTGCCACACTAGGTATTTCCAACTTGACACCCATCCAGGTACTGACGAATCTCGGTGTTGCTTAACTTCGGTGATCGTACGGGAACGGATGTTTCAACGTGCTGTATCAGTAAGCATAATACAAATATGAGATGTGATAATAACTATGATAAAATTATCAAACATTTGGCCTTGATGAGCACTTCCATGCGAAACTCGTTAATAGTCTAACCAGATAAGACATTTTAAATTTTCGTACTGAGACCTTTTTTCTGCAATTTCTTGGGCAATGCTTCCAATTGTTTACAATGCCTCTCCACATTATCTTTTAAGACGATTAGCACTCTATCTTAAACGACACCATTCTTATCCCACTAAACCCAAAGCATAAGTGTTTCTGGATGTAGTCCCGGTTTTAGGACGGATTCTCAGTTTTTTGCTGGGTACTAACCACTGTTATTTTTGCTTAATTTAACACCCAATTTCCGTAACTGATAATTCTCCAGAGGAAATGTTCGTTCGCGTGTAGATAATTTTGACTAGATGAAGTGAATAAATTGGATGATGAAAGACCCATTGACCAAGTTTAATTAATTTTCCGAATTCATAAACATGTTTTATGATCGAAGTCGAACTTCTATGGAGGTGTTTTATTAATTCTCATGTAGCTTGGTATTTTACTCAAATATAGTTTGAAGAAAGTCTGTATCGGTTTGTTCAGATTGGGAGGAACATTCGAGAGGAAACATCCCTATCTAAACTGACCAAGCTATTGTCGGCATGTGGAAGCATTTGAAATATTCCATTCCATAAACAGAACAAATATCTTTCACCAATTCCGTTGCCGAAGAGCCATTTTTGAATTTCTACAGTGTCTTGTATATAACTGAACTCATTTTAAAAGGGTGAGATCGATACCATATATATCCACTCTGTTTTGTGATGTCGACGAAAACACGTTTGACAGTTTTGTGATGTCAACGAATAATCGTTGTCCATTTCGTAATGCTCATTTTAGTAAAGACTTTGTAATCGCAGATTAGAACTATAGTAACGCCATTAAACAATACTGGTGTCAGGCGTCTTCAAATAATCTCACATTAATAGTACTTGCTCGACAATACTCGCCAGACAAGTGACCCGTATAGTGATCTGAAGAGACATAATATAGTGAATAGAGTAGAATATAGCGGTCCGTATAGTAATAGAGGATAGAATAAAACTGGAAATCATTTAGATGTTACGCTACTTCATACTTATGCGTTTCATCTCTGGTCACGTACTTATGTGACACTATTTAGCTATGGTAATTGGCTAACTAATTAATCATAGAAATTAAAACAGAAAATAGACCTTCTTAGAGCTATCTCGAGAGACAGAATGATCGACGAAAAAAAGATTTTAATTCTAATTACGAAAAAAAGATACTTTACGCAAGAGACTGTAGGCCCAGGAAGAAGGCACGTGTGAGGTCTTGTCAAGTCGAGTTATCGCCGAGGGAGATAGAAAGAAAGCAAATATGGAATTATCGGCCAAAACATGTGTTGGTCGTAAAATTTTCTGTTGTAGACGAATGCCGATACTGGCAGTTAGAATAAATGTTAATTATCTTTCTAAGGTATCGTTTTTTCTTGGATACAGTCGAAGAGAAGCAATGTGGCAATTATAAAATTTTGGCATTGTCTCGATATAGGTGAGAGGATTGTTATCATTTACTTGACCAACAGACGCTAAGGCGTCTCATAGCAATGTGGCAATTGTAAAATTTTGGCAATCCTCAGAAAATAGTGGAGAATTGAGATTTGACGAGATAAAAGAAATAATTTCTTAACAAGTCAAGGATTCCATGATAAAGTTATCTTAGCGTAAAGAACCAGATGGCAAATTTTGAACATTGATTAATGAGACGGTGAGAGTGCTGGATAAGTGACTTTTGGGTGGCCCAGGAAAAAGAGAACATGTGATAAAAATTTAATTCGCAAGGAGAATTTTGTAAACAGAAATTTTAGATTATAATTTTAAGGAGGCCAGCTTGGCCACACCCGCACTGCCGAGTGATCATTGGTCGTATGGTAGCATAGTTATAGGCGAAGGTGAATGGATGAGAAAGGCAGAGATGATGTTCACGCCCACTGAAGAGATTGGTATGAGATATCAATGTGAGAAAGAGAAAAAGTCTAGGTGGATAGCTCTCCTCCGACCTTCCCTCACGAACGACGGACCCCCCCCCCCACCGAAATTGGAAGTTGTTAATTTTCCGAAAATGGGAAATACTCAATCTTCCTGTCCTGACAACAAAGAGATTTCTTGTTAGAGATAGAGATTACCGAGAACCCCAGGCCGTGTCGGGCCCACACACCGGGTTTTGAACCAAGGTGTTGCCTCGCAGAAGCAGACCGAGAGATTCCATGACCTCCGAGTTCGCCGATGCTACCAATAACAAGTTAAGCCAGCACTTAAAATCTAAATTATTTGACTTACGATATCAACTTGCTTGAAACATAGATGTGTCACATTTCGTAGGAAACGGGCTGGAAGAAAAACACGCTCCTGTATACAACGAAAGGATAAAGTTGAATTGTTATTTCCTAAACATACTTGAACCTCTTGGGTTTCTTTCAGTTATTTTTTCTTTGCGCTTGTGCGATGGCATCTTCAATTTGGATTCAGCTGACACTACGGCCCGACGCCTGATTGATCTCGTCTACCTAAGCTCAAAATCAAAACATGGGTAGTTTAGACTTGAGATCAAGGCAATTACTCCAGTAACCAGACGTTGCAAGTGAGCTGTGAACGATAGAGTTGGTATTGAACCGGTAAAACTGGTGAAGCCGTTAACATCGACGACCAGAACTCGACCCTGGTGCCACATATTGGTGCCGTAACCACTGGATTCGACCCTGGACGGCTGGGTGTCACATATTGTTATCCTGACCAGGGGATTTCGCCGAGTAGCGACAATCACCGAAAGACCGGGACACAGGCCGGTGGAAGCGACAAAGAGTCAACCCTAAAACGCCGGTAGACGAAACCTTACAGCTTCGCGCCGCGACTGAGAGTTGACCACGGGTCGACGGCTTGGTGTCACACTTATTTCAATAATGGGATCGCCTGTGTTTTCCCACTGGCGATATATGTTCAAACTTTATTCGTATATAACATTTTGATATTAAGTAATCTTTCCATGGAGAGTTTTCAAACGAACTACATTCCTTAATTCCACCAGTTCTAAACTTCACAGCCACATTGCAGCGAACCACGTTCTTTCCTTTCAAATTCGATCGGTGAGATGTAAAATCCAGTCGAGCAGTTTCTTTCCCCAAACTGCTGCTTTGGTGGTACCTGCTTCCAACAGGATACTACCCCGATCACTACACTCTTAACCTTTTCATGTCTAGGGTTAATCGTTCTCTTACAACATATACCCACAAATTTTTCCACATACTCTGAAACCCTCTACCCTGAATGGTTTTTGGGCATTGTAGAGAGCGAGCCTAGTTATAAAATAAACATTTAAAGAAAGAAAAAAAAATATTACAACGAAAAAATTAATTATTTTATCGAAAAAGTATACCCCAACCTCTTTAATCCGGTAAACGTGGGATCAAGCCATTGCCAGACCTCAGGAAGTGCCGGATGACACTAAACAACGTTTTTTTAAAAATTATTTATGCAATTTAAAAGCTAAGAATATTGCCTAAAGCCAAAAAATTATTACCTTGAATGGGAAAAATCCATCTCTATATAAGAAATGAGCAAGACCGTATCACCAAAACAGTCTGCTGTTGTTGGCTGCTGCGGAATGTTATAAACTGTTGTAACCTAGGAAGGCTTTACTGAATAAGGAATAACAAAAGCGGAGATTGAAAATGAAGTATAACAACAACTAAATACAATACACGCCAGCGGCGTGAAGTAAGTAAACCACTGCTTGTGGAGGACTACTTAAACATGATATTACGATATTTACCTTTTCTCCCCATGAGGTAGGATGTAGCACAAGGACAAATTTAATGTGGGGAAATCAGAGCCCGTGGGTTCGGGCAAAAATTGCCCGTAGACCCCGCATACGCGGGATCGGGTATCTGTCTACTTTCCCGGACGAGACTCTCTGCCCTTAGGCATTGCTTCCTCGGGCAGGAAAGTTGGACATGGCAAGAGCTTCTGACGCTGACAGTTCACGCTGCTAACGTAGACAGCATATTATCCCTACTTACAATAGTGTCCAACATATTTATGAGGACTGGGACATATATCCATTAGTGTTCATATGTACGGCATATAGCATAAACGACATGTGGCGTTGCCCTCGTAGTCGCTCAACGTATGACTGGCGGATGATTTAAAAAAAAGTACCGGACCATGGGTGTTGGCAGACTACTGAATACCAGTTTAAAGATGCCAGACTGTACTCTCAAGTCAAGTATGACAACGATGCGACAAGATTTTCCTTCCAACTTAATATATCTATTACGTTATCCTTATTCCTGAGAGTAAATTTTATATTTGCAAATGAAAATGAAATCGAAGATAAACTTAATGAAAATGAAAGTTTATTAATTCAGCTCTTGGAACTATTAATTTAGAAAAAAATATTGAATTAATTTAATTTACATTTAATCATTTTTGGCATTTGAAATAACATCTAGATTATATTTAATGAAGTTTATTCGCCGATGTTCACTTAAAAGTTTCCCTATATTCCTATACTTAATTATATCGAAATTATTTCCATATAACAAGACATCATACATACCTGACTACACTTTTTGAAAAAAAAAGAAGCTTTATCCAACTGTTGTGGTGTCCCCCCTCTAAAGAGTCTATGTTGGATTCTTCCGCCTATTATAAGATTAGTAGGAGAGAAGGCCTTCGGGGAACAGTCGATTAGATGGAACGCTGGGTCAACCGACATACACTCATTAGTCGTGTAATACTCTTTTGATGTACTTACTGTTTAATATATAATATATTTCAACACTTGTTTTGTTATTTCTTTAACCATTTACTTGGTCACAACGCTAAGGAAATTATTATTTTATTTAACTCGTCAGGCCCAATTTTGCAACGTTCAAGTTTTAGATAACTTTAAACTTTACGATAGCACACGTCATTTGCACTTTTGGTTGTATTAGGTTTAAAAATTCGAAAAAAATTATTGTCCTTAAAAGATACTACAAACACAGCTACGAACTTTGACAAATGCTGTCCCGTCCTGAGTATGACGATAAACTACATCCTCATCCTGGGTAAGGAGATAAACTACATCCTACAGCAAGGTCTCTGATCAGGAGGTTTTGCGGAACGTGGAACGATGACATAATTGCTGGTGTTTCCAGCTCAATCCTGATCAGTGGTGGTGCACCTGTTAACGTCCCATCTATGGGAAAAGAGTTAACCCCAAAACTGGGGTCAAAGCACTATGAAAGTGTAAAAATAGGTTTTAATGCCAGAAATACTCTATAAAAATTATTACTTTTTTAAAAAACAAATACCAGATATACATTTAAAAAAATTACCAACAATACATTTTTGAAAATAATATTACCAGCAATAAAAATCTTGCCGGCATTAAATACCCCATTAAGGTTGATATGCCGTAAAACAAAGCAAACCAAACCAAAAAGTTGCCAAGAATCAAATGAACAACAAAAACATGAATTTTCTTACACTTTTGAATTGTTTTCGCTGACCTCAAGCTGATATTTCAGTAAAGCAAGTGAAACCTCAATTTTATCGTTTGTTCCTTGCGTTACTAACGTCTTCAATATGTTCTTCATAATGGATCTATTTACTGCTATCATAGGCCGTTATAGGGGCAGTTTAATAAGGTTAATCGCCCAACAACGCAAGATACTATAAACAGAAAACATTAACCTACGATCTCGAGTCAGGTTCACAACTACCTTCGTCAGATGTCGACTCTCATATGGATGTCGTCCATGATGCCCGACTCTTCAAAAAATGCTTAAACTGTCAGATATTTTCGGATTTTATTTTCAATGACTAAGTGCACATTTTAGTATTTCGTATGTCCATTCCACAAAGTCTTTCCTTGCAGAATGACCATTCTCGACTGGATTTAAATCAAGAGAGTTTTAGAGCCAGTCGACAGTACTGTGATTTTCTCACTGGCAAGGCTTGCCATTGTGTTTGTGCAGCGTTACAATTTTCTACGCTTCCTTGGAGTAACGTCCATCGCAGACAATGGCCGTGGGGCAATTAATCGACAGTCGAGACAATAGTGTCTGAGCGTGATGAAAATCTTATACAATCACGGATGATGCAAAGTTTTGCAAGGCCAAACAAATTTCATCATACACCCCGAAAATAGATTCATATTACGGCACACCCCTGCAAATAACCTAATCTGAGGAGAAAATAGAAATCGATTACATCCTGTCACTCACTGATCGTATGGTGAAAGAAAGGAAACTAAAGGGGTTGTTTCAATTAATTTGCTCAAGGGTGTAGAAAGGTTTTCTCAAATCAATGATTGAAAACGAATTCAAGTGAATGAAACCTTTATGTCTCAGATAGGACTATACTTCTTTGAATCACGTGGGTTAGCGCTACAGAATCACTAATAATAATATTAATGGTAGCGATAACAATTATTGGACACGAGAAAGCTATTTTCCTGGAAATGTATTTTAATACAATGATTTTATAACTTTGCACCGAGAGTAGTACTGGCATTTCGGTCAATGAATGTCGTATGTTTCGGCTAAAGTGGCTGTACGATTATTATTATTATTATTATTATTATTATTATTATTATTATTATTCATTATTATTATTATTATTATTATTATTATTATTTCCTTTGATATCTGGCGTTTACACATTTCTTTCCGGGTCCCGCCCAGGGACCTAAGGTTAGAACTGGCGTCATGACACTTTCCACTGCAAAAAAATAAAAATAATAATTACATAGATAAAGCCCTTCGTAAAGTGTGGGCTGTACTTGCCAGAACAGTTTTTTGTATCTCTTTGAGGCATGGACTTCCAGGGATCCCTTCAATCAGCCTACTGGAATCTTTTCCAACCAGTCCAAGGGCTCCAACTACAACAGGAATTGTTGATGTTCCCATGTGCCACATTTTTGTGATTTCTTCTTTTTTTTTATTATTATTATTATTATTATTATTATTATTATTATTATTATTATTATTAATAATAATAATAATAATAATAATAATAATAATAATCTGTTTTTATTTTCCATAATATGATATAATTTTTCGCATCAAAAGAATGGAAACGGAGAGAAAAAAACTTCCCTGGAGAGAAATCACGAAAAGATATAAGAAGCAACCATAAGTAATATGTTTTCGCAAATATTTTCTGGCAACCAGGAAATTGTTTGCTGGTATCATTCCCAAAGCTGCAATAACGGCATTTAATATTGTTGTCTTAAAATGCCATATTTTACATTATTTCTATTTTGAAGTGTTTATATTTCAAATTCTTTCCAATTACAATTATTAATATTATTAAACCAAATGATTGACATGACACTTGCAATATTTTATAACAGAGAAGAACACGATTTAAGAAAGAAAAAAAGATCATTTCAAAAGTGTATTTCGACAGAATGTCTGTCTTCGTCAAGTTAAGGACTTGTATTTTATTTAATATTTTTTATGTTTATATGCAGTTTTTAGTTGCATACTATCAGAAAAAATATATTAAAAACATCCAAATCCTTGTACAACTGACGTATGACATGTAAAAACTGCTTTAGTGGTAATCAACGCGAGAAAACGAATGAAACACAGCTAGAGTGAATGTAATGCAACTGAACCGTGAGTAATGAGTGCTGTGCTCATCTTGAAATTTCCCTATAGTTGATTAGTTACTAAGAGGAATTTAAAAAGAAGTTTAGTATAAATCTTATGGTTCCCTCATTTTATTTGCAACAATCAAGTTTTGGACAACATTAAATGTTAATTTGTTAATTCCCTCCAGGGTAGGACGTTAATAATTTGTATATGTAATTATCTTCAGGACTTTGGACAAAGACTTGAATTTGATTTATATTCTTGTACTTACTTGAATTATTTACATTATTCGGACTGTTATCCTCATCTTCATTGCCAAATTTACAACGTTTCGGAAGTTGTACGCCCTGGCCTTCTTCAGATGATTGGGATTTCGAAATTTACGAATTTCTGGGTCACCACTTATGACTTTTACTCGATGTTGTAAGCAGCGGGCGATCTCTTTCTTAAACAGTATGGATTCTGGGAATTGAAGTTGAGGCATTTCTCCGGTGAATGTTGGCTTGCGGTATCTTGAACCCATGCATCGTTCGAGATATTAGTACATCCACGAAGGCGAGTTTGTTGTCGTTTTCTTCCCATCGTTTTTGCTTTCGTCTTTTTTAGATTCTTTATTGCTGCACTGGATGAATTAAGATTTACTTGCGCTGTTTCAGCGAATTCCATTTTGAATTAGTTGGCTTCCGTAATTTTTTAATAAAACTTCTTATTTTCTTCATTACTAAATAAATAAATAAATAATAATAAAAATAATAATAATAATAATAATAATAATAATAATAATTATTATTATTATTATTATATTAAGGTATTCTTTATGAGACTAACTAATTTGAAATTGTGTTGATTTGTCCTGCCAAAATAACAAGCCATATCGGTCAATTTGCTGTGTGACCCGATGTACTAATTTCCACATTTTAAGGGAAAAAAAGTCTTGACATGATCAGTTTATTTAGGCTGACTACTATCCCTTCATTTTTTCCTTCTTTGCTTTCCCTTCCTTTACACACACACTCTCCCTCCCCCTCTCTCTATTTCACGCTTTAAAAAGATAGTTTATAATATAAAATATAATTTATTTGTGTATGTCATGTTTCCTGCTTTGTATCCTGTAGAGCCGGGTCCAATAGTCCTTAGGCCCTATAGGAGAATTGTCATTTAATTGATAGCAGTTTTCTAAATATATAGCTTGTTCTTAGTAGGGCGATCTTCTGGGCAACTTGTATGTTGATGTTACCTGGGACATTGTTATTAAAACTGTCCTTTCCTTTTCTCACGAGGCTCAGAGTTCCGATTCCTACTGGTACTGTCTCATTCTTCGTTAACCACATCCTGTTCATCTCGATCTTCATGTCCTTTTATTTAGAATTTTCTCGATATTTTTCATGGAGGTGTTTCTTTCAGATGGTACTGCAATGTCAAGAAGCATACACATGCTTCATTTCTTGTCTTTTATGATAATATCAAGTCTGTTGGCTTTTATTTCCCTGTCAGTTTGAATTGGTATGTCCCAGAGGATAGTTACATCGTTATTTTGGGTAACGGTGCCTGGTTGGTACTCATACCATCTCCCATTGGTTTCGATTTTGTGTTTTTTGCATATGTTCCAGTGCATATGTGTCGCTAACTTGTTATGTCTGTGGGTATATCCCTTTTTTGCTAATTCCGGGCATCCGGAGATAATATGGTCAACAGTTTCATGATATTTTCCGACTATTATTATTATTATTATTATTATTATTTTTATTAATGTATTAGGTCATCCCATATGTTCTGTCCGAATTTTAACTTTTTGTTAAAATGAACGAAATTTAAAGAGTATTTTATAATGTCTAATGGAGCTGAACATTATTGTTATGTTTAGATGCATTTAAACCGATCAAATGTTATTTCAGAGAACAATAAAATTAAATTTTGTTTGATTAAAACCCTGCTAAAATAGAAGTACCCAAGAATCATTTGAGGCACATAATGCTTTATGAGTTCAAGAAAGGAAACTCAGCAGCCGAAGCGGCTAGAAACATTCACTCAGTTTATGGAGAGGAATGTGTGAATGAAAGAACTTACAGAAGATGATTTGCAAATTCAGAGGTGGAGATTTCTCCCTTGAAGATAAATATCGAACCGGACGTCCAGTTGAGTTTGATGAAAAGATTCTTGAAGCAGCCCTTGAACAAAATCCTGCTTTATCTGTTGATGAATTGCCAGTGGTTCTCTGTTCAAACCATACAACTGTTCATCGTCATCTTTAACAACTTGGAAAAGTTCCTAAATTTGGAAAATAGGTGCCACATGAATTGTCTGAAAACAACCTCAAATCCCGAGTTGACATCTGCTCTTCTCTCCATTCTCGCCAACTTGTTTCACCTTTTTTTGGATAGAGTTGTGACGGGCGACGAAAAATGGATCTTTTATCGAAATGTTAAGCGTCGTAGAGAGTGGCTTGGTAAAGGGGAAAAACCCAGCCACAGTCGAAAAGGGAACTTCATGGGCAAAAGGTTCTTCTTTCAGACTGGTGGGATTGCCAAGGAATAATCCACTTTGAATTCTTACCACCTAATGCAACAATTAATGCTCAAATATACTGTCAGCAATTAGAGCATTTGAACCAAGCTTTGAGGGAAAAAAGACCTGCAATAGTGAATCGAAAACGGGTGATGTTTCATCACGACAATGTGCGACCACACACAGCAAGAATCACGTCACCAAAGATCGAAGAACTTGGTTGGGAGAAAATTCCTCATCCACTTTATTCTCCCGACCTTGCTCCTTCAGCCTACCATTTGTTTCGTAGCTTACAGAATCATTTGGAAGAAACAGCTTTTGTAACACAGGAAGAGGTTAAAACTGACATTTGTGAGTTCTTCGAATCAAAGCCGAAAGAATTTTACACTAATGGAATTAGTAATCTTTTTAATAGATGGAAGGAAGTCATAGATAATCAAGGAAAATATATTGTTGATTGAATCTGTAATTAAATGTAACATTTGGTCACTTATTTTCTTTATTCAAAATTCGAACAGAACTAATGAGATGACCTGATATATATATATATATATATATATATATATATATATATATATATATATATATATATATATATATATATATATATATATATATATATATATATCGAGGTATATATATATATATATATATATATATATATATATATATATATATATATATATATATGTATTATGAATTGGGCAAAGTCCGACAATTATTTTTTAAGACATTTTTGATGTTTATACGTTCTTTTCATAGATACAAATAATTAAGTGAATGCTCTGTTTATTATCAACAGTATAAACAAGATTTACCGGCCTGTATGTCCGAGAAATTTTCATATCTGCTCAATGCGTATCCAGAAAGAACGTATAAAATATAAAATAGTACAGGATATAGGTTCGATTCCTGTCTGAGAACGCATATTTTTTATGACAATTTCTCGGACATTGGGGCCGATAAATGTTGTTAATACTGTTTATTATAAACAGAGCATTTACTTAAATATTTGTATCTTTAAAAATAACGTGTACACAAAATGTCTGAATATATATGTGTGTGTGTTTTATATGTATATATATTTTTGTCATCCACAGACAGACTGTTTCGCAGCTCATCAGTGTGGCTAGACGTCCGGTTGCCTCTAGCTAGGACCGAAACCCGACTGAATTGGCGTCAGTTGGAACATCTACCACTAAGCCGTCGGCGCACGGCAGGGATGTAGGTGAATTTTGGCGTATTTATTTTTAGATTTAGATAAACACACAGTGGCTGACAGTGAGTCAATTCTGCCGAAGAGTCATGCTATATTAGCTTTAATAGTCACTGTTTACAAACGCACACCTCACACCCACAGAGCTCAACCGAAATTAATTTTTCAGGAGCCAATATTTATATATATATATATATATATATATATATATATATATATATATATATATATATATATATATGAGAATGAATCATTCATACAAAAAGTAACGTAGTAAAGTTAATGAGATAAAATGGCGAATTCACTTCGCTAACTAAATTTTAAAATTGCATTGAGCTACTAACCACTCGATGAATGTTGTGATCCTTGTTTTTTAAAATTATAAACTGTATTAGTTCTTCCTTAAATATGACGGGTTCTCCGGTCATCATTATGCATGGAAACTCTTTTCTCTTTGGTATAATTCGACAAAAAGAAAATAGTTTACATGTTAACATCTGGATATTTTTATTAAGCTATTCTTCGATCTAAGCTTTCGACTCACATGAGCCATCATCAGAGAAGTTTGCTATGCGACGATAACGGTCGCGGAACAGCAAGCGCAGATCGTAAATTCGTGGTGCGATTCTATGACGTCGTACTTCGTGTGATATCGAAATATTAACAACAGAACCATATGTTTAGATGCATTTCACACTAGTCACAACAATTTACACTCTATATGTTTCCGCTGTTAATACTTCGTTCTCTCACGTCGTACGACATCATAGAACTGCGTCACGAATTTACGACCTGCGTCTGTTATTCCGCGGCCGTTATCGTCGCATATGAATCTTTTATGTAAACATAACAGGATATCATCTTTGATGGTGAATATATTTGTTGAAATATCCATATAACCACTCGTGTGAGCCGATAGCTTAGATCGATTAACAGGATAATAAAAATCGATCCTACTTTTGGAGACTTTTTGTTTTTATTTTCTCCCAAAATTAAAGAATCTATACGAAGCTTAGAACGGCTCATATTCAGACATAATAAACATTCGTTGCCTTTTATAATTAACAATATATGTTTGAATAATATATATAGAGAGAGACAGACAGACACACACACACACACATTATATATATATCTATATCTATATATATATATATATATAAATATATAATTTAAATAAAAACAGACCACTTTAAGGTTCCATATAATAAATTATTTCACCACAGCCCTTCCAAAGGACAGTGGATCATCAGATTTATTTCCAAAGTTGAAATGAAAAAATGAAAATATATTTACACATTTATGACGGGCAATAATAAGGAAACTCATGAAGTGGGGGCAGTGTAGGGAGGTAGAGAGACAGCGTTGAGTTAGATGTAACATTTCTATAACATAACTATATAAATATATATATATATATATATATAATATATGTGTCTGTCTGTCTGTCTGTTCTTGTCTTTCTGTGTGTATCCGCGTAAGTCATTCTGTGTGTGCGGTTACGTGATTGTGCTTCTTGTCACGGAAATGTTCGTAAAATTGAAGGCGCGAAATCGATTCTTCAAAGCAGGATAAATGAACAAAATAAATAAATAAATAAACAATCTTTATTTTCACGTCTATTGATCTGAAGAAATTTCTAAAATGTCAAATGAGGCACAGGAAATATAAAATAATAGTCAAATGATCAGAATGACGAAGCTCGTCAAATTACCAGCGCTTTTCCGTAGCAGCTCGCATTATTATTATCCAAAAGTAGTTTACCGTATAATTTGTAGCAAAAAATAAAGAAAAGTATATACAAATAGCAGAAGCATTAACAATAAAATCTAACAATATAATAGCTTTGAAATTTCATTCAATTTAGGAACAAACATACTGAATATATTTCGCTATTATTCCTCACGGTGGAGTAATGGATAGCGGCTTGGATTTAGGAATCGGAGAGGCGAGTTCGAATCCATTAATTCTAACACCCTTGGAAATAGTATGAATCGTCTTCTTCACCCCCAGCTGTGAGTAAATAGCAGGACAGACCGGGTTATATCTCTTTGGATAGCAACTGGTCTACCGCAGAAAGAAATGGCAAACTACTGCGGGAAAAAATATCTGCCTCGTCAGTCATGTATCGAAAGATACATGGTCAACTAAACGTGTATCACGCAGGGCACAGAACTGACATTATTCCTCCTCCTCCTTCTTATATTACAACTACTAATTCCAATACTGCTATTACTGCTAAAACTATTAACCCTTTGAGCCCTGCGTTTCTGAGCTCCTGAGTCAAAATTCGCAAATATTTGGTATGTAATATTTCACGATAGATATAAAAATAGTTACAAGTTCAACCGGTGGCTGGGCATTAAGTTATTTTTCTCTACTATCAATAGTAGTATGGGACTGCAGGGGAACAGAATCTGACGCGAAAAGATCAAATTCTTCAAAGAAAATTGATATGACACTGAACGATAACAAAAAAAGGGGCCTCAGAAAACATTCTAAAATTTACACGGAAATACCCCCCATCAACCAGAAATATAGGGTGACCCCAAAAAACGGGAATTTTTGAAGTGCGTATTGCCAGACATGAGCAAGGGGCAACACTGCCTGACAGTGACCTTGAGCAAGTAAACATTTCGCCATTTTAGTAACGAGAATGAAATTCACAGTATCCCAGCTGAGATGTTGCAGCAGTCAATGAGGAATCTTAACAGCAGATTTCAAGAATGCATTCGTACAGGAGGACGCCATCTTCAGGACGTAATTTAAAAAAAAATGTAAATTCCATCATTGTTTCTTAAATGGCATGTTTTAAGGTTTCAATTACTATGAATTAAATATTTTTCTTCCATCACTCTTCATTTTATTGGATTGTTAAAAAGTTCCCGTTTTTTTGGATCACCCTATATATTCTGAACCAAATAAAAATTAAACACAAATTCATAAACAAAGATTTTTTTGTTAGTCCTCGAGCAAAAGAGCAAATGATGTAAAGGAAAGCGAGAAGAAAGGACTAACTATTAATTCCAAAAAGAGAGAAAGAATGCTTATTAACAAAAGAAACAGCGCAAGGTATGAACTGAAAACGAGAGAAAATAAACTCATCAAAGTACAGCAATTTAAATATGTAAAAGTGTTTCAACCGAGGACGGAAAATAAGGAACCGAAATTCGAAAGTCTATTGGTGTTGCGAAAGATGACTTACTAAAGCTATAGGAAAAAAAATCAAAAAATCCTCTTCTTCTCCCCCTCAGCTTATGAACAAAGTAAAGCGTACTGAACTGTTATATAATACCGATACTGCTACACGTGAAACCAGGTTAATCTCCTCCGAGATGAAGAAGAAAGGCAAAAGGAATATGCTTCTACATATTGAGAATATCGTGGACTGCAGATGTGAGTTACGACGAAATGCTAGAGGAAATAGAAACAAAAAGTACACTTAACATCAGAAAGAGTTGAAATTTCTAGAGCACATATGGAAGAAAGAGAGCTTGGAGAATGTTAAACTCACAGGATACACTGAAGACAAGGGAAAATAGCAAACAGCATACTAAACGATCTTGTGAAATTCGTTGGCAGAAGGGGGATTAGGAGTGATAGCAAAAACATAAAACTTAGATATACGAAAATCATTCAGACCTTCAGTAATGGTACCAACATTCATACTCTGGTTTCCGTTTCAAAGTTCATTCAAGATCCCTCAAGAGAACGATGAATATGCTTAAAAAAGAAGAAACAGTAGAGAGGAAAACTGGATCAGGAAATGTCAAAAGGTAGATGAATCAGCATTTCAACTTACAGCTAAAGAGACATTTAGAAAAGATCCAACTAAATTCATAAGATATTAAAAGAGAGGAGTTTCAGCTATGTCAGTTCAAAGAACAGTATAAAAAAGACTTGAAAATGAAATCGTACGGGAAACCTGTGAGGCACTTTGTTACTCCAGGAAAGAAACTTAGAAGGTTAGAAAGGACGAAGATAATCATGAATAAGTTTGAAAATGATCCTGGAATAACACACATACACACACACACACACACACACACACACACATACACACGGACGCACACACACACACATATATATATATATATATATATATATATATATATATATTTGAACTTTATATCAATCCCTCATGAGCTTCGGATCCTTAACTATGATTAATTAATGATGAACGTGTCATTTTTATGATCAATTTCATCACGAATCTTCTATTAAGCTTGGAGAGCAATTATATATTCTTATTGCTCAAAGTCTAATAGTGTTATAAAAACCTCGGAGAATTTCAGTAAGAAATCTTAATCTAACAACTGGACAATTTTGATGTTACTCAATTTGCACAATCTGGTTTTTACACCCGGTATATATGGAAAAGGGAAGAGAAATAAATGGACAGCTTTCTGTCTATCTTTCTAGCAAACTAGTATATATCTGTGACATGTTGCGAAACAGTTAAAAATAGTTTTATTATAAATTCCCAAATTAAGAAAATCACGCGTATTTTTATTCCTCCTCCCTCCCGAATGTTGAATGTAGAACACAACCTCGGCAGGTAATTTGGTTTCGCTCTCATTTCAATTACAAGTAGGTTTTATACAGTGGTGTTGCTAATTCGGTTATTTCGTAGACTGGTGGCCAACTAACGCTAGCCCAGAATGCGCCGATATTTGACCGATAGCTCTGAGAAGGATTCAATTTTTTTTTTCCGAAAGCGAATAATGAATTCAAAGACTTCGGTCGGAATATGAATTCGGCTTACTGATCCGAATTTCCGCGCCAGTAATCCGTTTCAATATATGTATGACGATTACCCGTTGCTCTATATGGTTTTGTTTGGTTTGTTTTACGGCATATCCACCCCAATGAGTTATGTAATGCCGACAAGATTTTTACTGCTGGTAATATTTTTTCAAAAAATTATTTCTGGTAATATTTTTTTGCAAAAATGTATTGCTGGTAATGTATTTTTTTAAAAAATGTATCGCTTTATAATAATGTATTGCTGGTTATAATTTTTCCTCAAAAACATGTTGCTTGTAATAATTTTTTACAAAGGTGTATTGCTAGTATTAAAACTCATTTTTATACTTTCATAGTGTTCTGACCCCAGTTTGGGGGGAGGATAACTATTTGTCCATAGCTGGGACGCTAACAGGTGCTACCACCCTGATCAGGGTGAACTTTGTAACACCAGATTAATTAAGATGTGGTTCCATGCTTTTCAAAGCTTCTGAACAGAGGCATTGCTGCAAGATGTATTTTATTGTCTTACTCAGGACGCAGATATAATTTATCCTCATACCCAGGAGGGCCTGTCTATGTCTGTGTGATTTTCATTTGCCTGCGAATGTGACGGCATGTTAAATATATAAGACAAATTAGAAAACTTTATTATGCCATGGTTCGCCTATCGAACCGCGTTATTAAACAGCACTTTTCAGTCCTGATGATCCTGTTTGTTCGATGAAACATGTCTATAAATGTTTTCTTTGGAATATTGTCGCGATTTTCACCCACGGTTAAATTTTCATTCACAATGGCGCACAAATTTACTTCTACTTTTATAAACATTATTGAGTTGGAGAAGGATGGACTACGCCAGGTTTTCTCTGCCACAAACACGAATACCTGCTGAGATACGCGCAGCGAACCAGCCAGGTGCTCAACTGCGCACGGTCCTTACGACCAGACTCACTCATTGGAAAGAAGAGATGATGATGATGATGATGATGATGATGATGATTATGGTGATGGTGATGAAACTTTATGATATCAACAGGAGCAATTATTGAAAAATATTACGATGTAAAAATCTTCTAGGTCGCATATGCACAGATATGTTGGAGTTTGAAATCACTTCCGCTATTATTTATTAATCTCCCCTTTGTTTCGAAGCAAATCTACAAGTACTCAGTGAGGATCAAACTCACTAATTAATAGATATTGTTAAGCAATGCATGAGTTCAAATCTCAGGTGTTCTGGATTATCTCCATTTCTGTTAAATACGTTCGATGACAAATAAAACAAAGATAAAAAAGAAAAAGAAGACACATTTGAAAAATATTGAACGAAAATTGAATTTATTAAAATTCAATAAACCTTTTTTGTACTTATTGCATCTAGACATAATTTTATTATATATATATTTGGAATAAAATGGCAGAAAATATTTTCTTTCATCTAAATATATTTCACTACAATACCACTTGGAGAGGTGTAAGATATTTAAGGAGAATCTATCTTTGTGCAATTTTAATTTATTTATTTCTCGTCAAAAGAAAAATCCGACTGGGATCGAAATTATAAATTCAAAAGTATAAAATATCGTAGAATATGACTTTTTGTAAGAATTTATGTATATTTAGCCCATAAAGAGAACTTTTTAAGCGTTTGACTCCAAGCAAAGCGGGAAGCCACTGGCACTCAAGGGGTTACAGAGAGTTGGAGCGAGAGCAAATAGGAGTGGTAAAGGAAAGGATGAAGAGGAGGATAGGGGATAGATCAAGCCATCTGGAGACGTCAATTGACATTACATTTAAATAGTTGGAGATTATAGCTATCAGGGAGACAGGAAGAGGGATGGGAGTTCCACAGGCGAGAGGTGCGAGATATGAAGCTATTGACGTAGAAGAGACGGCTACATTTAACAGTTTCGACAGTGAAAGGGTGAGAGCGAAATGCCGGCTTAGTAGAACGCTTACATTCATGAAGTCTTGGAACCAGTGAAAGCATATCCTCGGAGCAGTTACCATGAAAGTATTTGTAAAAAAGACAGAGAGAGGCGACAGCACGTCTGTGAGAGAGCGACTTCAGACGAGATGTCAGATCAGGGCCAATTACATTGCATGTCCGTCTCTGGATCTTATAAAGAACCTTGAGACAAACATAAGGGGCACCAGACCATATATGGGAGCAATACTCCATGCGAGGGCGATGGTTGATTTGTAGATTTGAAGGATCGACTCCGGCGAGAAGAATTTCCTGGCGCAGCACAGGGAGCCATCTTTCCTTGTTATTGACTCAATGTATTTGTTCCATCTCAGGCCAGCAGTCAATGTGAGGCCGAGTAGTCGGAAAGAGGAGCTTTGGAGAAGTTGAGCGTCAGACATTCTAATGGGCGGGGCAGGGATGGTTCTCTGTGGTGAGTAATAGAGAGCGGTTTTGTTTTTGAGGTGTTAAAGTTAACCAGCCAATTCCCGCCCCAGTTCACAACCGATTGGAGGTCCTTTTCGAGACGAACGGCCAGGTTATTTTTGTCAACCCACTAGATTTGATTTTGAGACAGAAGTAAATCGTAGTGCCGTCCGCGTAGATGTCTACTTGGGAATCTATGACGTCAGCAAGATCGTTAATGTAGATAAGGAACAGAGTAGGGCCTAGGATAGAGCCTTGGGGAACACCTGCGTTCGTGGAATATGAGCTAAAGGAGAATCCGTTGAGAATCACCTTCAATACCCGGTTTGACAGGAATGATTGTATTAAGTCAAACAATCGACCTGAAATTCCATAACCGGGAAGCATGCGAAGAAGGCCGGCATGCCAAACCCTATCAAACGGTTTGGAGATATCCAGAGCAACGGCAGGAGCTTCTCTGTTATTATGAAGAGCTTGGTAAACAATTTTAGTGATGGCCGTAAGCACATCAGTTGTAGAACGGGCAAAGCGGAAACCATATTCCTTGTCGGAGAGTGGATCATGGGATGTAAGGTTCTTAACCACTTCGGCGTTGATTAAAGCTTCGAAGACTTTGCGGAAGAGGGGTAGGAGACTGGTAGGATGGTAATTCGAAGGGTAAGAAGGGTCACCAGAGTCCTTAAAATAAGTTACATTATATTCTTAAATGATGTGAAATAAAAACTATTTTTGCCATATTTTTCCGAAAAGGTTGTAACAAAAGACTTCAAAATTAGTTAAAAATAAAAATACTTTCTAAAATGTTCATTTAATGTGATGGTATGCTTGAAAATAGAAAGGAAATATGTTAGTTTTTCCACTCTGTAAAGTCCATTATAGGCATTATTATATTCATGATATAAAAAAAACCCTAAGGTAGGAGTGGAATAACACAAATTAATTCCAAAAATAAGTTATACATGAATTTTTTTTATATACTGCACTGATGTATGAAAATGTAAGTCATACTAAAATGCCATACTCGTACATATATGCATGTGTTTATGTATGTATGCAGGTATATAGGCCACAAAATGCCACCATAAATGTAAATTAAAAGACATAAAAAAGAAAGCAAGCAGTATGTGAAGGTGACGAATAAAAAGCTCTTAACCTTCGTGTCCCCAAGACGTGACTTGTCATATCTTCCTTTTTAGAACGTATGGGAATTGCTGTCACTGTAATACGTAATATAAAATGGTCTTTTAAGGCATCAGTCAATTTTGCCTCTCAAAAAGAAGATAATAATCTACAAATACTTCGAGTACGATATCATGCTAGAAAAGTCATTCCAATATAAGGGTAGTTTTTCATCGGATAAGAAATTCATCAGGAGACTGAACAGGCAAGCGCACTCTTACTTTCTAACTCTAAGTAATCAGCGAAAATGATGACTACATACAAACTGTCTTTCATTAATCATTCCACTGCAATGAATGTAATAAAGATGCAATGGGTTAATGAGTGTGAAAGAATATAAGAAAAACATTATTAAGGAGAGAAAACTATAAAAGAACAAGGATTAAGAAGATAACAATTGTCTTTGCATTTAAATCTATGAAGCTCAAAACTGACCAGAGTGTAAGAAGCCGGAAGAGAGTTCCACAAGCGAGAAATGTGATAGAGGAAACTATTAGCATAGAACATGCGTTTACATCTAGTTACTTTAAATGTAAAATAATGAGACCTAACCGCCAATCTAGTATTGGGTTAAATTCAGGTAGCATAGAGGAAATTTATCAGAACAATAACCATGAAGGTATTAAATAGAAAAAAACACGGGGAATTTTTGTTATGACGGTGGGAAGTGACTGAAGCTGATATATATATATATATATATATATATATATATATATATATATATATATATATATATATATATATATATATATAAATGAGGAGAACGCGAGAGAGAGAAAAAAAGAGAGAGATTTTTGATAAAATCCAAAGAAGAATCTGAAATGTCACTTGGATCGAAAAGGACCGGCAAACCATATCATAAACAGGAACGAAAAGGACAAACTTAAACTCTTGTTCAATAAACATGGAATAAATATTGAACGGACGATATGTGAACTTATCTATTCTTCTTAACTTGTTCACTGCCCAAGAGGCTGAGCTGCTTTATCCAATAACCATCAGTAGGAATGTTGCCGAATGAGACTCTACACTTTCTACACATGCCAAGCGAGTATTGCTGAATTATTAATACCTCCCCGGAGATGAAATCATATGGATATTGACATAAAACTACAACACTCAATCAAGTAAAAATTGATAAAAACTTAAAGTTTAAATATATAGCTCAACACACACATTCACACATATATATTTTACACTGGTGTTGTTGGATTCAACACTAATATGAAAGACTGTAGCTAGTAAAGTAAATATTTATAAACTCCGGCAACATTTGCCCCGCAAACAATATTGGCGGACTCATGTGAATCTGAGAAAAAATAAAAACCACAGTACAATGAATTTAAAACAAACGGAAGTTATATATATGTATTAACAAAAGTAATTACATGTGTACACGATTGTAAGGAAAACGCATTGAAGCAAGATATAAACATGTGATTGTTGTCTGTGTGTGCGCGTGAAGCAAGTTAGAATGATAGACGCGTGTGCATATGTGCGCGTGTCAGAGAGTTCAAAAGTCAACAGAGGACCTAGGAAGCAAAGGCGCCCCAGCCGCATCATTCTTTATCTCCGTTCGACTACATCTGAAGGCAAGAGAGAGAGAGAGAGAGAGAGAGAGAGAGAGAGAGAGAGAGAGAGAGAAAGAAAAAGAGAGAGAGAATATGCTTGCACTTTTATAGACTTAAAGGGCGTACTCTATGAAGGCTTTTGACCAGAGGACTTCCTGATATTGGGAAAATTTTATTTTGCCTATAGTTTTCAAGTACGTTTTGTTCTGTCCTTCGTAGGCTCAAAATAAAAAGAGTCAAATGGTGTAGTTGAGATGTGTGTGATTAATATGTTGACGTACATGAATTCGTTGTAATTACTGTGTCATCAGAGTGCTGTAGAATTACTAGTGAGTCAGAATGTAGCAAGTTATGGAAAATATATCGATTAATTACTTTCACTTTGAAAAACAAGATACAGAGAGACCAATGGCTGGTATGACTATTAAAATTTTGTGGTTGTTTTCCAATATTCCATGTCGAGTTGAATTTTCTCAGGGAGGCTCGTTTGTTTTTTTGCTGTGTGTGAAATTACCTTGGTGACACAAAAAATAACTATTAGGCTTTGATTTGGAAAGTTGTTGAGATGAAGCAGGTGAAATTGATACCAAGCGTCGAAGCATGTTTTGTGAAAACCTTTGAAGACATCTGGTGTTATTGTCAATTTCTCCATAAGGTGCTGTTATCTCCAATATTGTCAAATCGTGCTTGCAGATCTCTTAAACGTTCTTGCTGATTCCTGGAGCGTCAGTGTGTGTCGACGTATGTTGAGTTTTTCTAAATCTTTTTTTTTCTTTCTGTTAAGCCTTGACGAAAATCTTTTTATGTCTGCCGTAGGTAGTAGAAATCAGGCGTGAGTGTGGCTGAGGCAAAGACAGTTTGGTTTGGTTTGTTTTACGGCATACCAACCTAAATGGGTTATTTAATGCCGACAATATTTTTATAGCTAATAATATTTTTTCCTTCAAATATATATTGCTGCTAATATTTTTTTTGTTAAAAAATGTACTGCTGGTAATAATTCTTTGTTTGAAATTTCATTGTTGTTAATATTTTATATATAATTTTATATAATATTTAATATCAGGTATTAGAATATATTTTCACACATGCAAAGTGTTTTGACTCAAGTTTGCGTTCTACATATTTGCCCATAGCTAGGACCATAATAGAAGGCTACCACTCCTGGTGGACCTGGGAACACTAGCAATTAAGAGGACGTTCCACACTCCTCAAAACCTTTTGATCTGATACCTTGCTATCTAATGTAGTTTGTCGTCTTACCCAGGACGCGGATGTAGTTTGTCGTCTTACCCAGGACGCGGATGTAGTTTATCGTCTTACCCAGGACGCACATACAGAATATCGTCATACCCAGGACGCGGATGTAGTTTACCGACCTACCCAGGACGCGGATGTAGTTTATCGTCCTACCCAGGAAGGGGCAAAGGCCGGTTTAAACACTGGCAGTATAGATGAAGTGAGAGTCGCTCGCCTGCTGGCAGAGAGAAATTGCTTAAATAGAGTAAACAAACAAATCCACACGTAGGGCATACTGAAGCGTTGACCGTCGTATGGCTGATGTATTAGCCCGAGATTTAGTGTTGGTTCTTAATACTCTCAGGTTGTTGACACGATTCTTTTAAAAAGTTATTTATACCTCGGATGCAGGTGTTTCTCCAGTTTGCTCGGTTTTCAACAGCAAGTTCGAACTCTTTTGTAGGGATGCATGCAGTGTGTATAACCGCATATTGAACAAAGACAGTTTTTATGAAAAGCACCAAGTTGATTGATGTGAGTCCTGTGTGACATCCACGAATCTGTCCCATAAAGAACGGTGGTGAAAATGACTGTTCAATAGACACTGATTTTTGTATTTAGTGAAATCCTACGAACATCATATAGGCGATGCTTAAGCTTCGCAAAGGCATTGGATGTCTTTGATATTCAGTTAAGTACCTCGTCATCCGAAGAGGCACTGGAATTGACTATATATCTATCTATATATAGTGTTTAAGTCTTTTTATTATATCCTTACTCCGTCCTGGACATCGAGTTCTACCTGGATCATATCCTCTTGCAATTATTTTTATACATATAAGTATGTGTATATATAATTGCATATGTATGTGTATATTCACCACTAATATTGTCTATATATATATACATATATATATATATATATATATATATATATATATATATATATATATAGTTATACTTGTCTGGAAAAACCTTAGGTGTTTTGGCTTGTAAATGACAAGAAAAAATAAGGGATAAAAAAAGAAACAACTAAGAACATGTGATTGAGGCGGAAACAATCGTCCAGAATTCAAGCACAGAGTTCAGAGAAAAAAAACTCCAAAACTAGTAAAGCAAAAGTAACTAAGTAAAGTGCTCAATACACTAAGTAGAGCAAATCTAACTATGAAACTAAAAAGCCAGGTAAACCTCCCTAGGTTTCGCCTACGCGAATCATCACGTTGAAGTGTCCTGACGATCCGCGTAGGTGAAACCTATGTAGGTTTACCTGTTTTGTTTTAGATTCATAGTTATGTGCATATATAACTATACATATAATTAGGAAGATTTGAAATAATCATAATTAAGTAATTCATCGAGTCTAGAAGAAAACTCAACAGAATGCAGAAAGCAGTGGGCATCCACTACAGTTACGATAGAAGGCAAACACCTTACCAACTATACCAACTGGCGTCGGTGACGAAGTGGTCACGAATTAGACTCGATATAGCACCACTCGATCACATATTCCGTGGTGGAACTCATCCGAGTTTTTCTTTACCCATAGGACTGTGCCTCCACGAGCTACGACTACCATCCCCAAGTCGCTCAATCCAGAGCATTAGAAGCCAATTCAAGCAAAGATATACAAGTGATAGAAATTATTAGGAGGATTTGATAATCATAATTAAGTAATTCATCGAGTCTTGAAGAAACCTCAACAGAATGCAGAAAGCACTGGACGGCCGTTTCGTCCTATATTTAGGACTCATCAGCAGTGCGCATCCACTACCGAGAATAGAAACTCGGACAGTTAGGTTATCAAGCAAACGTCATACCAACTGTTCAATGGGCCTTGGTGACGCAGAGGTAGCATATTGAGTCTGATTTGCTACCTCTTCGTCACCGAGGCCCGTTGAACAGTTGGTATTCCGTTTGCTTGATAACTTAACTGTCCGGGTTTCAATTCTCGGTAGTGGATGCGCACTGCTGATGAGTCCCAAATATAGGACGAAACTGCCGTCCAGTCCTTTCTGTATTCTTTTGGGGTTTCAGGCTCGATGAATTACTTAATTATAATTATCAAATCGGCCTAATAATTTCTATCATATCATATATATATATATATATATATATATATATATATATATATATATATATATATATATATATATATATATATATATATATATATATATATATATATAATAAGCCCCACACATCATGAATATATCTAGAAACATAAATTCACGTATACACTTACAGTTCTTCACTAAATGTACCATTTTATTATTACTACTATTTCCTTAATTTTTGTTTACCCGATTGATAATAGAAAGCAATCAATAAATAAGACAGAATAATTTATTGTCGAATAAAGCCGGGTTGAAAAGTAACTCCTAATTTTTAAATACTTATAAATTATTTATTACTTACAATAAGAGGAAAGCATAACTTATAATAAAGAGGAAAGCATAATGTTTTATTTAAAATTCAATAGGGGCACCAGATTTCGCTACCAACTTTTCGAGCCGCCCAGGAATGGCATCACCTTATTCCATCAGGAACTCTTGTGGCATTGAAGACATAATTTCTTGTATTCGCCCTTCAAGTTCTTCGAAAAACTTGGTTTGGTATAGTAGATTTGTTCCTTTAACCAACCCCAAAGAAAAATGTCACAGGGTGTTAAGTCAGGACTCCTGGCTGGCCACTTATACATAAAATAGGGAGTTACTTTTCAGTCACCGTGTATCTATAAGGAGATTTTCCCATTACTTTTGTTGTCAAAATATTTTTAAATATTACTGTAGAAAGATAAATATTAGAGAGAGATATCAATTATACTGAAGAAACAGTAAAAGTAAGCAAAACAAATAGCGTTACAATTCGAAACGCTTTTACTATACATTTGAAAATAGGCTCTCTTTCATAACAAAATCTTACATTAAATGTAAATGGGGTACAATTATTCATGTCAATATATAAGTAAATAGCAGCATTGCCCGGCTTTGCCCGGGCTTGATTCAAATATCGTACGACTCATACAGCAATCGCTATCACTTGACTTAAAATATTTTGCCCTTCCTTGCCTTTGCCGTGCTGATGTTGCTACATGCCTTACTTCTTGCCTATCTCACACTGCGAATTTTTTCTAAGCTCTATACTAAACATTAAATCTGTTACGAAAAAAGAACTAAACAAAATGAACACAAAACGATCAGCTTTAAAAAAGGACTTGTAACTGGAAAAACCGAATGAAAAAAGAATGTTAACAACAAATACTTTTTCACACCCAACCCACTTCTGTGGAATCAGAATCAACGTTGAGTTTAAGCAAGCGAATGAACTAATTGCAGTAAAGTGCCATGCAGATTTAAAATTTTCCCACTGATGACGAATGCAGCTATCGATTTTTTTGGCATGCTAGTTAACATTCGTGTCAGTCAGCTGTTGGCTCTCACGCTGGCCAATAGAATCTTCCTGCCTATTCGTGGCAGCCAGCTATAGGCTCTCACTCTGGCCAGTAGAAAATGGCCGCAAACTACATGAAAACTACCATAGAAGCATGAAAAAATCAATTATTTCCACTATCGATGGGAGTTGGGAAATGCAAAGTCGGTCTTCGCATTGTCACTAACTTGGAGCATGTGCATGTAAATTTTGGTTCAAATCCGTCGAAGATTGCGGCCGTGCATTCGTCACACACACACACACACACACACACACACACACACACACACACACACACACACACACATCCTGCCTTTTATAGATAAAAATTTAGTTAATAAATTGTATTTGGTTTGGTTTGGTTTGTTTTACGGCATATCAACCTCAATGGGTCATTTAATGCCGACAACTTTTTTTTCTGGTAAGATTTTTGTTTTGTGAAAAATCCATTTCTGTTAATATTTTTTTCTCAAAAATGTATAGCTGGCAACATTATTTTTTCAAAAACGTATAGCTGGTTATATTATTTTTTCAAAAACATATAGCTGGTAATATTATTTTTGAAAAACGTATAGCTGGTAATATTTTTCCAAAAACTTATAGCTGGCAGCATTATTTTCTCAAAAACGTACAGCTGGTAAGATTATTTTTTTTCAAAAACGTACAGCTGGCAACATTATTTTTTCACAAATGTATTATCAGAGGCCTTGCTGTTGGACGTAGTTTATCGTCATACCCAGGACGCGGATGTAGTTTATCGTCATACCCAGGACTCGGATGTAATCTGAGTGTTAACTATTTGCTCGTAGCTGGGACCCTAACAGGTGCTACCACCCCGGGTCAGGGTGGACCTGGGAACACCAGCAATTAAGAGGTGATTCCACGCTCCTCAAAACCTCCTGAACAGTGGCCTTGCTGTTGGACGTAGTTTATCGTCTTACCCAGGACGCGGATGCCGTTTATCGTCATACCCAGGACGAACAATGTATTTAATGTTCATAATAATATGATAATTCTTAGTGATAATATATTAGATATTCTTAATGAACAAATATTCGCTAAATAACGATTATTTTACAAAGAAAACAATCGATGTGAACCATGACTTATATTAAAAAATAGACATTATTTTTTGTTACTGAATAAAGATAATAAATGCATAGTAATATATTAAAATGATAATATAATAAACGATGAATAACGTAAGAAGAAATGAACATATAATGAAATTAACTTTTCTCTTCATTAAAAAAAACAAAAGAAAAACCATGTTGTGGGGGTCAGTCTACCCGGATTCTAGGTGAAAATATAACAAATAATTATAAACAAGGCGATATAATATATGAAACATAATTGTGAACAAGGCAAAGCAATGATTTTCGCAGAAAAGGAAGAATGCCATGTTAAATATTATAATAACATTTATATAGTCTTGCAAATATATATAGATATGAAAATTCAATGTTCTTTGTTTTGGCCATGAAGAGACCAGTAGTTCGAGTGTTCACAATGATTTGTCGCAAGTGAGTCTGCAAAGTTTTCGAAATGTTTTCGTTGGAAATGAGGAAATCAAGTGATATACGGCACCAATATGTGTGTGTGTGTGTGTGTGTGTGTGTGTGTGTGTGTGTGTGTGTTTGGGTGTGAAACACACGCTAATAAAACATGTGTCTGACTGCTGACTGATTGCGTGCGATAACAGTAATTTGAAAACTCTTTGAACAAAGAGAGAGGAGAGAAGACTTACTTTCGTCGTGACGTCGTGTGCAGAAGAATCACTGCTGACTAGCGCGTTGCTATGGTATCGTGTGTATAAGTTTTTGATCCAAGGCTGGCCTGTCCTTCACTGCTTGCCTCGTTGCAGATCTGGTCGCCGACTGTTGCTTACAAGCCGTTTTTATCGCTATTTGACAGCCGATCATCGGCTCCCGAATCCTATTCATCTTTTGAGCTGGAATATTCTCATTATCCAACCCTAACCTGTTTCCAGATCATTTGGAGTTCAATCGCGCGGACGTAGTTGAGAACACATCACGTATTGAACCAGGTTCCAGAAACCACTTCTTTAATTTAGAGCCGTGTTTGTGCAGAATTATAAAAATGTTTTTTAGTATCTACAGAATTTAGTAGGATTTATGTGTAAGCGTCTCTTACTTATTTGTGCTTCACTTATTGGCTGTAAAACATAGGAGTTTATATCCTATATTTTCTTGCAGCAATGAAAAATGCGTCCAGCCAGTACGACATCGATCGTTCTTTTTAATTTGCATTGAAAGACAAATTAACCAAATAATATTTTCGCGAAACCAATAAGGAGTTGTTTTTTTTTTCAAGATACGTTGATGCCCTCTTTGCTCGAAGTCGACTGGAGAATACGTCTGCTAGATTAAATTAGCGAGCAAAACAAAAGTCAGTCTTCTAATCCAGACAATAGGGAGAATAAAGAAAATTATTTTTTTTCAATCATTTCACCCCAAGCAAGACAATAAAACCACTAAGACGAAAGGGGTTACTGAGTGTTAGATTATAAGAGACAAACATTATCAAGGAGACAGGAAAATAAAATAAGAAGAATTAAGTAGACAGAATATAACGATTGACAATGCATTTCCTTTTTTGAAGATGAATAAGTTGACTGGGAAGCAAGTATCCAATAAAGCGTTCCAAAATCGAGGAATGCAAGAGAAGAAACTGTTAGCATGGAACTTTCGATTACATCTAGATATTTCGACTGTAAAATAATAAGATCTTGCTGCCAGTCTAGTACTGCTCTTAAATTCCTAAACTCTAGGTACCATAGCGGAAAGTTCATCAGAATAATTACCATTAAAATATTTATAGAAACGGCACAGGGAAACTACGTTTCTCTAGATCCCAGGTCAGGATCAATAACATCGCAGATTCTTCTTCGATCAAGAATCCCTAAACATATTGCATACATTGTGATACATAATGTGGAAAGACGACTCAGAGAATGTAATACACACAGGCCAAGTTGAAGTCATGAGATGTAGAAAGAAAATTCAAGTAACCTATCTGATGAAATGAGTCATGTCAAAGAAAGAGTTAAATGTTACTTGTAGGTACAAGTAACAGCAGAGTATAGATCGTCTACGTCCTAAAAGAACACGGCATGTAAAATGAGACAGGAGTAGATGAACAATGTGGCTGAATCTTTGTGATCAAAAAATGAAGATGAAGATAATCAGTGAATCTTTTGAAGAAATTGTACAATGCATAGTTTGATAATTTTTTCCTTTATTGTCCTCTGTTTGATTCTGTTTAAAGGAAATTACTCTTTAATCCGTAAAGCCCTCATCCAGATTGTTTTCCATGAAGCTAATACTAAAGACTTTCTTTTGAATATCTTTTAAAACGGCGATTTTATTATATTAACCAAATTGTGAGATTAAAAGTGAGAGAGAGAGAGAGAGGGAGATGAAAAAAGAAAGATGGACAATGCAAGAAATAACAAATTCTGAATAAATTATTTAATGAAATCTTGCTCCATTAAAGATAAATCCTATGGAATTATTGCGAAAGATTCTCGAATTTAATGGAAATTTGGTAAATCCTATTAGAGGAATGGTATCCTTGAAATCCTCTCTGCAGCGGTGTCAGTTTCCAGTCAACAACGGGAAGCAAAAGAGATCGTATTTCATTCGAAATCCATTTCGGACGCATGCTAATTGCGAGATAATATCAGGTTGACAAGTTTCTGTGAATAAATAATTATGTTTGCTTGCACAAATTTTAAAACGGATTCGCTTATTTTTTTTTCTGAAGAAGTCTCGTAAAATAATATGCATTGGTTTCATTCAAGCAAAATAATATATATTTTTTCTCGGTAGAAGTCGATTTATATCGTTTTCTTTTTATTTCTGAACCTCTTTTAAAATCCGTTTCTATCTGACGTAAAAAAAACCGCTAAAATATATGCTTTATCTATGAAAGACATCCGTTCTTACACGAGAACAATTTTCACCCACCCAAGCAAACAAAATTTTAAAGTTATAAAATCCTTATCACTACGTAGCGTCGACCTTCTGTATAACCTTTCACGATAGGTGACAAAATTCTAATAATTTAGGTGGGCGGATTAAAAGATAATACAAGATTGGAAACGTTTGTATTTAACTTTAAATTTGATTTAAATCCAAACTTTGTTTTGGGTTAGCGGCCATTATTGAATTTGATAATCAAGCTCTAGATAAAAACGTCGGGGCTCGGACTGTGAATATCACAAAGGCGTTCGACAATGTTTGATATGCTGGGCTTCTCTGAAAGCTCCATGAATATACTGTCTCGGGCCGAATATTTGGTTTAATTCTGTCGTTGCTATGAAATCGTGAAATGAAGGTCATGTTAAACGGGTTCTCTCCCAGATCCTTTCATACGAAAGTTGGTCCCCCAAGGCTCTACCTTGGTCCTACGCAGTTTCTGTTATTCAGCAAGGATCTCCCCAATGTCATCAGTTAAGAACTAGGTGTTTATGCAGATGACACTACCATTTACACCTGTCTCACTAGCAAATCCGTCATATCTGACAATGTTAATCTGGCAACTGCTGTTGAAAAGGGAATCCAACCAGTGGTTAAATGGGACAAGAAATGGCTTGCAAATTTTAATGTTTCCAAGACAAAACTGTTTTCAATTAACCACCACAGGGAATCCTTTTGTTCATGTCAACAGCACGGCTGAGGCTAGACTTCAGGACTTCTTGGCCTCAGGCTTTCAAATGGCATGAAGTGGGGTTATATATGAAATCAATAGATGCATTTACTGCAAGGAAAGTTGGTTCACTGTGTCGTTCCAGAAAATGTTTCTCGTCAGAATCCATCTTGCATATTTATTAATCTACCATTTTCACATGCACTGAATACAGTTGTCATATCTGTCCTGGTACTCATGCTGCGCGTCTTGAGATTCTTGATAAAATCCAAAAATGTATCTGTAATGTAATCGATCATAACCAAACATCTTGATTTCAGTCACTTTCACACCAGCCTGACGTAGATTCTCTCTATCATTTCTACAAATATTTTCAGGTCAACTGCTCTGAAGAGCGTTTTCTAATGGTACCCCGAATACATGAATGTAAGCGTTCTGCTAGATTGGCATATCAGTCAAACCCTGTTAATATTGAAGCCGTCACTTCTACTCCAACAGTTTCTTTCCACGCACTGCCCACCTTTGGAACTACCTTCAGTTTCATTACTTCCCTGATAACTACAACCTTCAAAAAATTAAATGCAACGTCAACAGCCATCTTCTTTACTTTTGAACCCCGTTCAACTTTGGTCGTTTCCTAAATCCTCCCTGTACTCATTCTCGCCATGCATGAAATGATTAAGAACTCTCAGTTGAACGTTGTCCTTACATCCTCAGTCTGCGATGTCTGAGAGAGAGCCAATCTCCTTTTCCCCTCTGATATTTAATATATATATAAACCAAAACATAATTTTATATATATATGAACCAAAACAAACTATATTAAAAGTAATCTGGATCAACGTATTTAAGTAGATATTTATTTTTTATGCCTACATGTAACAATCAATTCATTTCTTTATTAATTTATACTTAATATCTCTGTTGTGTTACATCGAGCTCTGTTTGATTGACACCAGCAATATTCCATATATATATATATATATATATATATATATATATATATATATATATATATATATATATATTGAAAATTTGTATTTGAAACGCTGTATTGTAAACAAACAGTGAGAAAACATTTTTGAATTTACGGTGCTACTGTATACACATCCACTGTTAACCTAATGTGTGGCATATTGTAAAAATAAAAAATAAATAATTTTTGATTTTCATATACGATTATTGTATTTGTATCTATTTAGCAGCTAAAAATCATTAAATTTAATATCAAATTAAGTTTTATTTTCGCTCACTCATTTTCTTTAATGTAACTCAATAAAGATTAATAAGCCCCTTATTAAACAGAGAATAACGCTTTAAAGATTTCCTAAAACAGTTTACAAGCAAATCTGTACGATCGTTGTAGGCGTACGAGTTGAGTTGATTCTTCGCGAAAATATATTTTCTTTGCTTCAATACAGACGAGTTTTATTCTAAAGAACGAGATTTAAATTTCCCAGGAAGTTGATATGAAATATTGGGTTTGGAATACAAATAAATTCGATTTTTCTTTCGAAATGTCTCTCGCTAGATGAAAATATGTTATATAACAGGTTGCATTAGGTAGAGGGAAATGTAATATAACAGGTTGCATTAGGTAGAGGGAAATGTAATAAGCATGTATGTAAGGAGCCTTAAATGCATCTGATATAATTTAATCTATGTATTAATGGTTATTTTAGAAAATCTACAAGAACTACTATATTGAGTTTATATATATATATATATATATATATATATATATATATATATATATATATATATATATAGTTTACGAAAAAGTAGGTAATCCGTATGGGTAGACCCAAGGAGGATAAAATCCAGAGATCTCAATGTAAATCAGAGCTAATAATTTAAATAAAAACAGACCAATTTAAGGTTCCATGTAATAAATTATTTCATATAAAGGACCGCGGATCATCAGACTTTACTTCCAAATTTGGAAACGATAAATGAAAAGAAATTTACACATTTTTGACTGGCAGTACTAAGTATATGTAAATTAACGAAGTGAGGAAGTGAGGAGGGAGAGAGACATGATTGAGTTAGATGTAACATTTCTATTTTTTCAAATTTAAATTGTTTGAGGAAATCCAGACATTGACACATTAAATCGGTTAACTTAACGGAAGTTATATATTGATATGGAAGGAGGAGAAGAGAAAAAGAGAAAAAGAGAGAAACAAGTTATGAGAGAAAGTGTCATTAACTTTCTTTGGAATGAAAGGCCCGAAATAGGCGCTGTTGTTTTGCTTTACTTTGAGAGTTCATAAATATTATAATGTTTGATATAAGTTTCAATATATATATATATATATATATATATATATATATATATATATATATATATGCAAGGTGACCCCAAAAAACGGTTTTTTGAAGTGTGTATTGCCAGACATGAGCAAGTGGCAACACTGCAAGACAGTGACAGTGAGCAAGTAATCATTTCCCCATTTTAGTAACGAGAATTGTTCGGTACTCGTGTGATCTCAAGATTCGGTAATATTGCCTGACTCCCTAGATCGCCAGATTTATCTGTTTGTGATTTTTTTCTCGTGGGGTTATCTCAAGAGTAAAGTTTACACAACTCGACCAAGAATTCTGGATGAGTTAAAACAGAGAATCCAAGATGAAATTCACAGTATCCCAGCTGAGATGTTGCAGCAGTCAATGAGGAATCTCAACAGCAGATTTCAAGAATGCATTCGTACAGGAGGACGCCATCTACAGGACGTAATTTAAAAAAAATGAAAATTCCATCATTGTTTCTTAAATGGCATTTTTTAAGGTTTCAATTACTATGAATATTTTTCTTCCATCACTCTTGGTTTTACTGGATTGTTAAATAGTTCCCGTTTTTTGGGTCACCCTATATATATATATATATATATATATATATATATATATATATATATATATATGAATTATATAAAAATATATATATCATTATGACATATATATATATATATATTTATATGGGATAACGATATATATATATTTTTATATAATTCTTTTATATATCAAGAACAGTTTTGAAACAAAAGATGGATGACGAATTGGAAAAATGTTTTGTGACGCGTTTCGTCTGTTAGGACTTCATCGAACAGGCTTTTTGATGTTGGTACCACTACACATGCCTATAAACGAGATACTCTGGTCGTTTCAAAATTTTTGAAATGATTTTTTTTAATCTAGCCAGATTCATCTATATTCTTTTTGTTTTTTTCTTTCCATCATCATTGTTATTAAATATTCCAAGAAATTAAAATTTTCTCTGATTCTGAGGATAAGCGTACTTTTTGTCAACATTATGCTTCAAAATTCAACATTCTGCATCGTTGCTTATTCGCTCTGTCCATATAAATCTCAGCATCCTTCAGTAGAATCATATTTCTGCTGACTCCAGTTTTCTCTTTATATGTAGGAAGATTATCCATTATTCACTGCCATACAAGACTGAAATCACAGAGCATTTGAGCAGACATTTTTTTTTTGGTTTAACGAAATATTCCCAGTTTGTGGAATGCATCTTTCACTAATTCAATTCAGATTTCGGTTTCGAATTTTCCATATTTTTGTAAAACACTTCAAGGTATTGAAACTTTTTTCTTTGATGTTGGTATTTCCAATTCATAAGTCGAAACTTTGATTTTCATTACTGACGAAAATACTTTCTTTCGTCTTTTGTCTTATGGTGATAAATAGTCGGGCTATATAAACCAAATCCTACAAGGACTGGCAATGCCATGGATTGTTTTCTGAGTTCACTTTATTTAGATCTAAAATAGTTTTGTGACCAATAATGATCACTTTTTAATATAAATATAACAAACTTTTAAACAATACCTACATATATATATACATATACATATATATATATATATATATATATATATATATATATATATATATACACCGCATATATATATATATATATATATATATATATATATATAAGTGAACATAGAAGTCAACACTTAGAGGCGACAGTCTGTTTCATGCTAGATGCAATCGTCAGGCAACTAGCATGAAACAGACTGTCGCCTCTAAGTGTTGACTTCTTTGTTCACTTTTATATTTACACACGCTCTAACTCTGATATTGAGCACTTTATCCCATAAATATAGCACACTTTAAGACTATATTTATTTATATATATATATATATATATATAGTTAAACCTTATATTTAGTGTATAACCATATGTCAGCAGATACACCGTTAATTTAATAAACAGTGTATCTCTTTATTTTCTACTGACCTTAATCTTTGAAAAAACTTATTAAAGAAAATTATGCTTTCTCTAGTGGGATTCGAACTTGTGCCCCCATCGGCTGGAGAAAGCGTCGATAGATCTCATGGGCTTTAAACCGTCTTGTTCACGGATTCCGTCAAATCTCTAATCATTCTTTTCTTCTCAGTTTCTTATCCTAATGTAAACAAATCAATTTCTAAAGTTATAATGGATTCTTTATTCATTAATCCGGCAGATTTTGTTACTTAAACATTATTTTTAGTGGATCCCCATATTTGAGTAGACACTCCATTTATTTATTTAACAGTATATTTATTTAGTTTCGTCTACCGGCCTGAATATTCGAGAAATCTTGTTAAAGAAATATATGCGCTCTCCGCATGGCTATAAGGCCCAGTCCCCTGGTATTTTTTCAATATGTTATTGAAATTTCTTTAGAATTTTTTCGATATTGTCTAAAAAATATGTTAGGTTATTTTATATTTTAATTTTAAATTATGAATTTAAAATTTTACATTTTAATTATAATTTTTTACTTCCTTAGTTGTTAATAATATTAATATGTTTATGTTATATTCGCATTATATTTTTCCTATTTTATCTTGTTGATACTTTTTAAACTAATGTCAAACCTTAACTGCAAAATATATCAATCTGTGTATTTTTTAGAAATTAAGTGGAATATGCCTATATATGTTAATTTATTCTTCCTTTTCTTCTTTCCATACTGTTTTTCCCACCCCTGCTTCCATATTTGCTTTCTCATAATCTTTTCCTCTCTTTTTTCTCTTTGTCTCGTTTCCTGTGAGATGACTTATGAATTATGTCTGGTCCTTAACTCCCTCCCTTAATCTAAGTATTTTAATAACAATAGATTTAAAATTATTCGTATCACTCCATTCCTTCTGCCGTCCTCTTCCTCCCTCTCTCTCTATCACCTTACACCAACTAATAACTACCCCTCAAATGTGTATAAAAATAATACGTAAATTTAAAACCATTTTTCATGCTTGGAAATGTGATTTGAAGAACCAGGAAGAAAACAACTTCCTGCGGAAATAAAATATCTCTTCGACAGAATTGAGTCACTCTCAGTCACTGTGTGTTTATCCGAATCTAAAAATAATCACGCTAAAATTCACCTTCATTCCGTACCGTACGCTGATGGCTTAGCGGGTAGAAGTTCAGACTGACGCAAATCAGTCGGGTTTCGATCCTAGCTAGAGGCAACCGGACATCTAGCCACACTGATGAGTCTGTGGATGACAAATATATATATATATATATATATATATATATATATATATATATATATATATATATATATATATATATATATATATATATATATATATATATATATATATAAATTTATTTAGAAAACAGACAAACTATATATATATATATTCCTAGTGTCACGATGCGAAGGAAGGATTTATTTCGCATTCTAAATTCAAATTAATCTTCCTCCTGAGATCAACATTGATTTTAGCGTCGCAGTCTCAAGCATTTGACTCACGCACTTATTGTAAATTGGAGTTTAATTGTCAAAACAAACAATGTCGTTTTTTGTACTTCTGTTATAACCTCAGAAAATACGTTATCAACTAAATTCTTTCCCGAAGGGAAATCGATGGGCACAAAGATAATGGAAATATGAGGCAAGCAGACGTTAAATTAAAATACAGGGAACATAACTAAATTAAATACCGTCTATCCAGAAAGTTATTATCGAATTTAGTGAAATATGTTTAAATTATTTGTCTTTAAATTACAGATTTAAATATTAACAAGTGCAAAATAACATCATGACCTTTCTCAGAACAACTACAAAGAAGAAATTAATGTATTATCCTATCAGGAATTTTCCTAGACATTCTGGTAATGTACTATGTGATTCACCTCAGAAGATGGCGAAATTGACTTTGTATTCAGTGTATAAACATAAACGAGCTACTAGATTGGCATCTCGGTCCCACACTTTCACTGTTGAAACAGTTAAATATTTCCGTCTCTTCTACTCCAACAGCTTCTGATGTCGCACTTCCCGACGGTTGAACTCCCTTCCTCTTAATTGCTTCCCTGATAGCTATAATCTTCAAATATTCAAATGTAATATCAAACGAAATTTTCTGGTGCTTTGACCTTGATCTCTGTCCTCCTCTTTATCCTTTCTTCAATCACTATCTTTACACTTGCTGTTACTCTCTGTAACTCCTTGCGTGCTAGTGGCACTCCCGATATGCTTAGAAAAAAAATCGGACAAGACAGGTGAATATGCGGGTTGACCTGAAAGATTACACCCTAGCCAACAGTGGGTACTTTAACTGATGTAAGACAGATAGTCGACCCAACTTTTCACATAACCTGCACACGTGGGACAAACCGGGGGATCGATATGTAAGCAACTGCAGGAGTGGAAAGTAGAAAAAAACTGTAGCATACTCGCGAGTATGTAGAATTAACGTTCCATATACACTCACTTACCAATAGTAATTGACGCTGGCCAAATTTGACTCGGAGAGTTTATCTGATGAGGACACTAGTCCGAATAATGTAAATAGTGTACATAATACATCATCTCAGATATATAGACAGATACTAGAGTTTAATTGTCAAAACAAACAATGTCGAATTTTGTATTTCTGTTATAACCGCAGAAAATACGTTATAAACTAAATTCTTTCTCGAAGGGAAATCGATGGGTACAAAGATAATGAAAATATATAGCAGGTAGACTCTAAATTAAAATACAGAGAACATAACTGAATTGAATACCAGAAAGTTGTTATCAAATTTATTGAAATATTTTTATATTATTTGTCTTTAAATTACAGATTTAAATATTAACAAGTGCAAAATAACATCATGACGTTTCTCAGAATACCTACAAAGCTGAAATCAATGTATTATCCTATGAGGCATTTTCGTAGACTTTCTGGTAAGGTACCCAAATTTCAATACGCATCGGAGATTTTATTTGATGTTGTTCATGGTATTTTTTTATCGATAACTTTACAGTAATTTTCTAAAAGCATATCACTACATTTATTTGTTCAGTTGAACGTCCAGGTGTCTTTGCTCAATATTTGGAAACGGACGCAGTTAAGGCCCAAGAAAATTTGAACTTGATGAAGCTTTTGTCTTTGCCGAAACTGCAGTTACATGAGCGGAATTCCTTGAACGCCACTTGGTTACAGAGGAGACAATTAACACTGACCTGTGTCATCGAATTAAAGCGATTTCTGTTTATGCTGCAATTTCTCAGGATTATCTGTATCAATGGCTTCTAAATCGAGGGATTGAACGTCCATGTTTAAATCAGGGCTATCTAGATCAACAGATCTAACATCTTTGTCTTCCATCAATATCAAATCTCAATATCCAAAACGAAAATTACGTCGCTGGAATATTTTGGAATATTTTACAGGCAGATTATCAGCGTGTGATACTAGAGTTGTGAAATCTTGCATGCATTAATTGCAACTCTTCTTAATAATAACTACATAAACGAAGTGTTCAAAGAAGACATGAAAAGTAACTGGTAGTGACTTCTCTTGAAAGTGGTCAAATTTATTATCGTTCCGCTAACAAGTACCTGCACAAAGAAAGGGTTTAGACCCCAAGGGCATTCATGCTGACATATTTGCTACAATATTGGATGAGGCTCTAGATCGATGATTTCTAACTTGGGTTGCATGCCCCACCGGTGAGGCATGATAATATTTTGGTGGGACATGCGTAGGACGTTACCCCTTCGACTTACTATGTTAATATGAGCTCAAATTTCATTTTACATTATTACTTCATGGTTAAAATGATCAAAGTATATCACAGCTTTCATTCAAATATTTCATATTTCTGCCTTTCTCTATTATTTGTTTTGGAACTACATATATTTAACTGTCGTATTGTTTTTTCATATTTTTCTTTTTCATGGACGCCGTGGTCTTTGGAGGCAAATTTAGAGACCAAGTTAATGGTCTTTTAAGCTTCCTTAACGTGGATTGCAGTAAAACTTTGAATATGTAAGAATCAAATAATACAGGGGGCAACAGAATTTTAGAAATACGAAAGTGGGGCATGACCCCAAATTGGTTGGGATGGGAACCACTGCTCTAGCTTTATCGACAGTTCAAAAGTGAGCAGCTGATTTTAGTGGGGGATGCAGAGTCCGGAAGCTGACCCAAGATATTGACGTTCTGCAATTGTCTTCAGCGGAGAAAACATTCATCGTGTTCACTACATGTTGATGGATGACAAGTGATTGACTATAAATACAATGACCAGTACAATGAGCGCTTTGCGAATATTCTGTACAATGAACTTAGCATGACGAAGATTTCCGCACAGTGGGGTTACCACGGCTTCTGACCCCTGATCAAAAGGGCACATCACGCTAGATTCTGACATTGTTTGAAGCAGATCCATCTTGTTTCCTTGCAACTTTCCCAACCCAAGATGCACGCTGGATTCATCACTTTGATCAAGGGACAAAGAAAACATTCCTTGCTGTGGAAACACACCTCATCTGCTCAGAAGAAAGTCAAAACTGTTTCATCTGCAAGGGATGTGATGGACTCAGTTTGTTGACGTGCATCCACTGCGGTCTGGAGTACTTAGACGTAACAGCCGGGAATTGACGGGACCTTCTGGCATGAAAATTCTCCCGAATGTGCAGGAATGGTAGTATCATATTTCACCTTAATGATTTTGACCATAGTCATTAATTGTGTCAGGAAAAATGAAAGTCTAATAGTTTTTGAACGCACCCCCTACATGCTAATGATTTACTAACATTATTGTACGAGGATCTCTGAAATGCCTGACGAATATACATTCAGGGAATGTGACGAAATGAGGTTTATTTTACTAGATAGTGCAACGTGCGATCCACAGATTTCTTCCGTCGGTGTTGCAGTGCTTGTATTCTATTGGTAAAGAAACTTTCATCCTGTTTGTAAAATATGCCATGAATAGCAAATCTAACATAATCATCACTGCGGTACATGTTCAAAGCCAATGTTGTTTCACGAATTTGAACACAGTACTTGATTGGCTGTTAGGTTTCACATTTCTCTGCTTAAATTGCTACTTGAAACCATAAGTTCTATGCTAATATGTTCTTCTATAAATTCTTATAGCACTTTTTGATTGTGGAATTGCTTTTATTTCAATTACGATCTTCAAAGATTTAAATGCAATGCCAATTGTCATCATCTGTCTCTTAGAAACCTTTTCTTTTGTTGTCCTCTCTCTTGTTTTCTTTTTCCACCCTCAGCAACCCTTCGCATCCTACTGGCTTCTACTGATTGGTTCAGGCTTAACTGATTTTTAAAAAGGAACAGCAAGTAAAATAGGCAATGTGGAATGATAAGGAGTCAAAAGATAATTCGAGCAACCAAGGGCAGGTAGCTGTGGAGACATGGCACCTTAATGAAGAGCATTGTATGCATAATAGTTTCGAAAGTGCAGCAAAATGTTTGGAAGAATTTTAAATGAGAGGACTGGCAACAATTATCCAGAAAATATCTCAAATAAAATTTGCTGAAATACTGATGAAAATTCTGGAGTACTTAAAAATAATTATTGTCTCCAACAGTTAATTACTGCTGAGCTGAAATAATAATTTCATCTCATATGAAAAATCGTAATATTTTTATGTTAGGAATTTTTTTTAAAAGAGTTATTTAATGTTATTTTAAAATTCTTTGTAACAACTGATGCTAGTTTTTTAAACCCAATATTCAGTTTTGTTTTGTCAATTTGAAATCCGAATTGTACTTTGAAGAATCAATCAGGTCCAGTGTCAAATGGAGCTTTCTTCAAGTGCCGAAGGATTTTCTTTTTATAGCAATTCGAATATTATTTTCCATTTCTTTTTTAAGCAAATAATCCTTGAGCATCGGAAGCATTTCTTTTTTTTTTTTTACTTTATTACCTTATTTTATCCTCTGGTTGTTTGCCTCATTATAACGTTCATCAGATGCAGTCAAAAACATTTTAATGTTTTAAAAATAAAACAAATACAAACATAAGATCGCCGAAATAAAAATATAAAACCGAAATTAGTCCTGAAATTAAACATTACACCCCATATTGCGCTTCGTGTTTTGTAAGGCTAAACATCATTTTCAAAATTCGTCTTTCCAGATCAGGCAACACGTGGAAACACCTCAGTGCGCATTTGGCTTTAAATGAATTGAATTTTTAAAGCTACATTTGAGATTTTTTAATAACAGTAGAAGCGTTCACGATTAATTCCATATTATTCGGTGTTGTAATGATCTGTGCGGCTTGTATAAAGGTTTGTATTTTTAAGTGTTTTATACGTTAGTGTTTTCGACAGATAACATTTTATCTTTTTTGATTGGTTGGCAGAGACTAGGCGGGAAATTGCAATGAGTGTTATTGATGAACGAGTTTGTTTACACGGAGAATTCTTCCACTTATTTTTTTAAAAAAACAAACACAGTTCAGTGTTTCAGACAAATCCGTTGTAGTGAATCTCCTGAGGGGGCCAGCTCGTTCATACTTTTGTTCAGGTTTGAGCGTCGTGAAAAATCCTGGTTAATTATTTACACATTAACGTGTTACGATATTTTTTTCAGAATCATTTACTTACTCATACATAGAAAGTATAACCAAAATAATCTCAAACATTTTACTCCATCACATTTTTATGAACATATTGTAATGACAAAAGTCCGCAGGTATATGCTTTAAGGAAGCTTTATTCAACTGAGAATACAAGCTTCGCGTATAGTGTCCTTTTATAGTCCCAATAAATAGAAATATCTCTCTCAAAGAGAAGAGTAACAAAACAAGCGAAGACTACTCTTGATAACACATATGCCGTGCTAATATTATTTTCAATATTTTATTGATGCTTGTTTTTATTTTCATGGGAGAAACATAGTACTGCATAATATATATATATATATATATATATATATATATATATATATATATATATATATAAGTAATTCATTGAGTCTGAAAGAAACCTCAACAGAATGCAGAAAGCACTGGACGGCCGTTTCGTCCTATATTTGGGACTCATCAGCAGTGCATCCACTACCGAGAATTGAACCCCTGACACTTAGGTTGTCAAGCAAACACCGTACCAACTGTTCAGACTCAATATAGCGCCGCTCGCTCACATATCCCGTGGTGGAACTCAACAGAAGTTCTATGTAACCATAGGACTGTGCCCTCAGGAGCCACGACTTATATCACTAAGCCGCTCAAACTGAAGCATTAGAAGCCGGATCAAGCAATGATATACACGTGATAGAAATTGTTAGGAGGATTTGATAATTATAATTATTGTTGAGGTTTCTTTCAGACTCAATGAATTACTTAATTATAATTATCAAATCCACCTTACAATTTCTATCATATATATATATATATATATATATATATATATATATATATATATATATATATATATATGTATGTATGTATTATTAAACTTAATTCATTCTTCATTAATTGATTCTTTTTTTCCCAAACATTCCAAGCTGATATTTTCTTCAACTTTTAAATGTAACATAAAATTGAAATAAAGCTTTCTCACGAGACTCGATTTCTCATCGGTAATGAAATTCCAAAATAAAATAAAATAACTAAGGCTCATTACACTAGAGGGGAATAGAACTGTAGTTGATATAAAAAGGTTAAACTACATACATTAAAGGTTTCGACAATTGTAGCGTAACTTGTATGGCGATCTTAGCTGAAATATAGAGCTACATTTAACACGCTTTCGTGTCATAGCTTTCACACTACCACTTTCGTATAAACATCTGATTTTGGAAGCATTTGGTCAGATTTTAGGACGTGGGTTGGAACTTGAACCCTTTCATATATTTGAAGAAGCTATATTCATGGCATTATTGGAAATTGTAACGAAAACCTTGAGCATACAGTTTCTTATTATTGTAGCAACAGTAAGGAGGCACTATTGAAAAGACACACAATGACTGAATAAGATACAAATTAAGTCAGAATCTACAGAGCGAAAATCTGAATATCGCAACAGAGGAAAATGGTTTTAGAATTCATGAAGGTTGACACTAAAATTATCCCACTGCTAGCAGGCAAAGACAACGAAACTGTGGCTACACAAAAGATGAAATGTAACTGACAAGGCAGTTAATAATGGTAGCGTCTTTTTTATTGGCCAAGTACTTTCAGGTGATTTGCGCTTAGTAATCGCCACAACCTCATTTCAAGTTTTGTTGTTCTAAGTTATATTTGACTATCGCTCAATATTTTACTTTAGTCATCTATTCACAGAGGATCGTTAAACAGGATTATCCTGTTTCTATTCAATATGTCCTGTGAGTCTTAATTTTTCTAAGCCTATATCCTTCATTATTTGAACCAGAAATTTTAACTTTATCTGATTGAAAGTATAGAATCTTTCTTATAGTTGCTTACATATTCAGCATTGCTTCGTAGGACCACTTCTCTACTTCTTCAATCTCTTCTACGACTGTGAGGAAATCGTCCATCGTATCGTAGGCGATAAGATATTATATAATATATCAACTATCTGTCTATATCTCTGAGATCAGGTATAATGATTACTTGCATTATTTACATTATTCAGACTGTTATCCACATCGTCATTGACATATTCACGACGCTTCATGGCCCAGTGGATAAAGACGTTGGTCAATAGAAAGGATGAGCAATATTCAGTGCCACGCAAAAGTTAACAAAGCATTCCAAAAGATATTTCATTAGGTATTTCTAAAACAGATTATTGAAACCTTTACTGTTAATAATACATATATTTAAGCCTTTAGTCAAACAATCAAATTAAAAAAAAATAATCAATAAAGATATCCCCCGAAGAAAACCCAATATTTAATAACGCAAAAGTTGACAATACATTTATTAAATCATCTATTAATATTTTGCAGAGTAACCGTTAATTGCTAATTACAGCATATAGCCGTTTAGAATAGTCCCCTACGAATTTCTTGCGTGTTTCTTTTTGTGATGTTGGACGGCTTCGCTTGTCACTTTTACTATATCAAACGAAAGCTCGTTATCACTTCCAAAAATGCTCGTTATATTCGAGATTTCGTAGACGCCGGTGCTAGTAGTATTTGTTCAAGTAGTAATCGCCAAATAGTATAATGACCAGAAGAGATTCGCAATCCGTATAGTGGTAGAAAAGAGAGAGTGAACGTATAGCAACAGTGGATAGATGAGAAGAGTTAACAGTGATCCCTTTGTCATAGGCTACTTTGTATTTATTCATTTGCTTTATGATCACGTGACCTACTTAATAATGGCATCGCCCGTGTTATTCACTGAAAATCTAGTTTCAAACCACAGTGTTGGCAATGACACTCACTCCTATACAACATTTCTTGGCTAATATTTTTCCATTCTTCACGACAAAATTCCTTTAGTTCATGAAAGTTTCGCGAGTTCTTTCTTTGAATTCACAGATTCAGCTCTCTCCATAAATTTTTCAATCGGAGTGAGATCTGGAGATTGACTAGCCATTTTAGGACGTATATTTCATTCGAATTTAACCATGATTTTGTAAGCTTTGCAGAATGTTTAGGATCGTTGTCTTGTTGAAAGACCCAACCTGTTTCAAGCCCAGCAACTATGCACTCTGACGTACATTTCCCTACAGAATATCCTTATAATATGCTACATTCATCCTCCCTTCTATTATTTCAATGTTCCCTACACCTTAGGTACCAAAGCAACCCCAGATTATGATTGATCCACATCCAAATTTTACTGTTGGGATAGTATTCTTCGGCGAATATTCAGTAATCTTATTTCTCCAGACCGTTGCAAAATCCAGTCTTGCAAGAATGAGTTTTCGCTTGAGAAGTTGAAGTTGTTTTTTACTAGGAGTCCTCTAAAAGATGTCATATCGACGAAGTGAACAACTTATTGTATCCGTACGTACTTTTACTCCATATACGTCTAGACTTCCCTGAAGATCTTTAAGCATAACTCATGGCTCGTTGCCAACTTTTCTCGCCAATAATCTTGCCGTACGTTTCGCTGTCTTTCTAGGACGACCAGACCTTTTTTTGGACGAATGGAATGACACGTCTTCCAGTGACAAACTATTGTACCAACTGAAATCAATGACAAATGGAACTGACTAGATATTGTCCTATGGCCAAGTCCAATTGTATGAAGGTCAACAGTACGTTTACAGAAGTCTTGATCAATTATTTTGCTTTTCTCCGTTTTGTTAATGGTTAAAGGAAGGTTAACAGAAAAACAATGACTCTAATCATACCTAAAAGTAATCATAAAATAAATCTGGAACGTTCTAAAAAACCCATACTAATCTAGAACATTCTAGTAAAATTTGAACAATTTTATTTAAAAAAAAAAAAAAAAAGCTGTTGTAAATAAATAAAATGTGACGAGTTACTAAATATCGGTTTTTATTCGTCTGGGATACATTTTAAAGATTTAAAAAAAATCTCTTTGACGGAATACCTGATATATGTTCTCCGAACAGTAAAGGTTTAATTAATTTTTGAGAGAGAGAGAGCGAGCGAGAGCGAGAGCGAGAGCGAGAGAGAAACAACGCACAAAAATATGGAATTGCTGGAAATATTAAATACTGAACTAAGATCGGGACTTGACAAGATGAACAGAAACACTGAAGCAGGCTCAGATCGGATAGCAGAAGAAAAGCTTTCAGTCGACCAAATCATTGAAGTAATAAACGAAATATACGACAGCAGTGAGATGCCGGAAGGCCTCAGTAGATCCATTTTCGTAGCATTACTTAATAAAATTAGGTGCAAATGAATCACCATGGGACAATCATCGTTATGATCCACATACGTAACTAAGCTAATGATCTGAATCCTGAGCAATAAAGAAGAAATAAACCAGAAATAGGAATTGGACAGTGCGGCTTTCTCAAGTACACTGGAACAACAAACAAAATGCGATATTTATAATTAGCATGATCTCGGTGAAAGCAATACACAAGTAAAAGAATGGACAGTTATGTTTTATAGATTACGCAAAATCATTTGACAAGGTACGGCACAAGGATCTATTTGAAATGTTAGGAAAAATAAATCTATAGATTTAAAGTATATTAGAATAATCAAGAACTGAGAGCAAACTACCTACAAACGGATAGAAAATGAATAGAATGATTAAAATGGAAACCGTCGTAAGGCAAGACTGTGTCTTATCTCCTAAAACAAAATGCTTTCAGTGTGTTTCGTTTCCGTTCGTAGCGAAGCGATATAAATGATGGAATAAATTTCCGACTATGTAACAAAAGATTTTAGGGTTTCATTTTTTGATGTCACCTTAATTATGTTTTACTAAAGTGTCTATTACTTAGAAAGTGTATCAGTTAATTTGAATTTTGGGGATAAATTGGAAAAAATTCGGTATTTCTATTTTCAAATTTTTCACTCAAAAACACGTTTTTCTTATAAAAATAGTTTATTTCAGATGGCTGGGATAAATTGCTCGGCCTAGCTGAAAATTGATGGTTTCTAAGCACCTTTATTAACTAAATTTTGCGATCAGCCAAGATCGTAAATTGAACTTTCTTTCCAAAAATGAGCAATTTCGGTACAGCAAAAACGGAAGCTAACCATGAAAAACTAATTTACGGAATCAACACCATCAAATTAACTAAAAAATATGTTTTGTTTTTTGGAATCAAAAATCGTATTGAGCAGTGATATTAAAACAAAAATGTTGATTAATTTTAAAATAAATAATAATCAAATTTTCAGTCTAAAAATTTCGCGCTCAATGTCAGTATCCTTTGGCTGTTAAAATCCGTTTACGATGGGGAGGGCGACATATACATTTCCTAATTTTCCCTTACGAAAAACACTGACCAGATGTTGCCGCAAACAAAAAAAAAAAAATTAAATTAAAGTAAAATGATTATCTTACAAAATTATATATTTCTAAATGAATAACTGTCAATAAAGAACACTTTTGCTGACAATTTTAGATTTCTGTGTACAAACTGAACGGGAAAAGAACAAATATATATTTTAAAAATCGATTTTATCAGTTCAGTTGATGTTTTATATATTTTTTGTGCGCGGCATCAAAAAAGAAAAAGAAAATTTTGCAAAATATTTTTTTAAATTTTCACTAAAGGCCGGGCGATCCTATGAATAATTTACGGGAATTACAGGAGACCATTGAAGTCAGTAATACCGAATGTTAAATACAGGTTTAAAAATAACATCAGTAGCAATAATTTGGATATGCATATATCGTAAAATCTATCAGTGGGGTTCTGTTGTGTTCAATTCATACATATGCTCTTGGGAACCCGAATACGGGTTAAATAGAAGGATTTTATTGGGATTCCAAACCTCGAATGATATTCAGTGTAGGAGAACGAGTCTCTTCTTTTTAGAATTCCAACGTTATGGTAAGAAGCAAAGGATACAATTGAAAGTATCAGAAATCTTATCCCAATCTTTTATTAGTATTAAAACCTGGATCACGTAGTTCTGAGTTACCAATTCCTATAGCATCTTTTAATCTTGATTGTGTGGATATTTAGCGGAAGAAATGCTGCAAATATTGATGAAGAATTTTTCCACAAAATTTCCCCCGGCAGGAATTAATGATTTATGAAGTGAACTCCCCGCCCTAAAGTTGTTACAGCACAACTGGGGTGTGGATTGATATAAAGAATAAAATCTTACATTCAGGAAAATGAATTTTTCTTGACAGATAATTAGAGAACAAATAAGAGATTTGGTCTCATATTCCAACAAGATGTGATGTGAGGGAACATTGTAAATGTATTTTTTTATTCATAAGTGTACAAAAAAGGGCTACTCGTTCAGAACTGAAACAATGTTTAACAATTTCTATTTTAGAGACCATTGAAAATGATACGTTTTTGCCGTTCCTGATGTCCACTTAACTCTTACCAAAAATACGTTTAATCTTTCTCTTTTTTAGTGTGAATTTTCTTTCTTTTAATAGTTATTTTTCAGCTATGAGGATAAAGCAAAGAGCAATGCAATTTGCTTTACTATACAAGAAATAAGGACCACAAGCCAACATCGTATATAAAGATAGAGCTATACATCACAGGTTCCCATCCCTACATCTCGATATAATCACCACCTCTTCCAATGGTAGTCTTCCACCTAAAAATAAGGGTATGTACTCAAGCTTCGTGAAACGCAGCTAGCTGCTGATGTAACCAATTGATGACATCACTCTTCACTTCTTTATCCCCACCTGACTTAGCACCCTCAGACTTTTATCTCTTTTGGTCAAATTACAAATGGCAGTGACGGTAAAATCTAATGGTGGGGAGGGAGATGTGAACTGGCTACATCAACAGCAGCCAGCCGATTATTACGAAGCTGGGATACATATGCTCATTGGAAAGATGAAACACTGTCACTGAAAGAGGTGCGGACTCTGGTGAGAAGTACGGATGCCAAACTGTGATGTATAGCTATAACTTGATGTACAATATATTTTATTGTTTTTCTTTATTATTATATAATAAAACAAATTGTATTACTGTTTGACTCACTCTCACTGTTTGTTTTAAGGATTATCAGAAAATTAGATGTATGAACAGTGTAACAGTTAAGTGGATTAAGAGAGCTGGGTTCAAATTCTTAGAGAATATGGTTTATTTATTTCGTACTAACCATTGGAATAGGCGTTAATCTATCTACCTCCTTCTATGGAGCAAATAGCAATGCAGCACCCCCCCCCATCCTTTGTATTTTAGCTAGTCTATGAAAAGGAATATTCTGGACTTGACTGGGAAGTTTGCCTTGTTAGAACAATTTTAATGGAACGACAGCTAAAAAATCTAAATCAAACTTAAGAGGGATAATCTTCGTCAGGTCATCTAGCTCTAGAAACAGTAATTTTAGATGCGACTGTAATTAAATGAGGAAAACAGGGATCCTGTACAACATGTTATAAAGTAATAGCATTTTGTTAATAAATCGCGATGGGCTCCTGTATGGATATATTGAGAGATTCAGAAAAGTATTTATTTAGAGTTATGAAATATTTCAGAGCTGAGAGATAATGTCGCATTGCAATAAGGCTATTTTGAGGAAATAATGATGATTTGGAAATTTATTTTCTATTAAAAAAAATGAAATTCTTTGCTAAATCCAAAAGGCCGATGAAGTTCGTGGCATTTTTAGATGAATTTAATTCAACGCTCAGAATAAAACGCAGTCTATTGCATTTTGATTAATATGGCAGCGATATCATAATGGCGAATGTGTTATGTGTGGAGAGGGTAATGACTTTCAGCACGGAAAACGCCATTGGTCATATGAATTTAAATTCCCGTAAATTAAGCTTTGTGGCGCCACGCTAACACCCTGCCAAAACGACATGAATCCATCATCCTCCAGCTATGGTTTAAATGGCAGAAACACAGGGCTATCTTACTTTTGGAGTCGGAAAAGTGATGTGGACCCGAAGTAGGGGCCACGGAAGGAAAACACGGAACACGAGTTAGAGGTAAGAAAGATATATTAAACAGAAAAGTTACAAAGAATAGTGAAAGCAGAGCTTACTATCCAGTGGTGTCCGATATTGGTGTCGTACGCGGCTGCGCATTACTGGTATATTTAACACCCCCCCACACACACACACGGGTCGAATGTGGCACAGGGCCAGTTTAACGTGGGCTTACCGAGCCCGTAGGCTCGGCCAAAAATATACCCATTTACAACCCGTATACACGAGTTTAGGGACTGTCTACCTCCCCGGACGAAACTTTGCCCTGCGGCAAAGCCTCGTCCGAGTTCCTCTCTGACAAACAGAGAGCTCGACAGCAGAACACGCGGCTGCGCATTCCTGGTGCTACTACTCCTGATACACATAATAATATAGTACTGGGAGAGTCCATGATGTAGGGAAGTATTGGTCTCACAAGAAAAAGTTATACTGATTTCAAAACTGGAACGACTGCTTTATTTTCTTCCCCAATAACGCATGACAATTCGTATATAAAAAGAAAAAGGATCTATGGAGACCCTTGATAATCTGAATCCTGAAGGGACACGGGATTAAAAACTTAAAATAAGAAAATAATATTTTTTTTGGTCAGAATACAATTACAACGAACGCCCAAAATACAGAAGGACGTATACTTATGTTGCTCTGACTGCAGAAAAGCATTTGATAAGATTAGGATACAAAGACCTATTTGAATTGTTACGAAAACATTTCAAAATTTAAAACAGCTCGTCCAAGGTACTTCTTTTTTCTTGGCATTGATATTACTCTATGCTTTATCGTTAATAGTTAGTTTTAAAAAAACCATTATTAGAATTTCAATAAAGTAACATATGATACTACATTTATACATTCTCTATAATTTCTATAACTACCTCCGATTGTTGTTTTAATTTCTAAGACGGGTTTATTTCTGTTATATCTCGTGCAAGATATAATAAACAAAGTAACCCGAATGTAGGTTTTCAATAATAAGTTTATAATCGGATGTAGTACAGAGACAGAGTCGAGAGTATGCTAAACTTCAATAGGTGTTAACAAACGAAGTTGCTCCTGACTGTCTGCTGTGGTCGTACTTAATCGGCAAACAGTCCGTCCATTATCGTGAATGGGGAAGTTGGGTTATACCATCACAACACCTCCCCCCCCCCCGAAGTTGAAATTCTCACTTTTGAAAATTTCTGCTTCTAATGTCGTCTTCTTTTAGGATCCGGGCTAAAACGCTCCACTGGTTTTCTTTCCCGTGTGCTCCTTCTTTTAGTCGTCACAATTAGATCCTTTTTTGGCGAAGATAATTTTCGCTTTTCAGCTCGTAAGGCTGGTCCATGCGATACATTATGTATTATCCCTTTTTACGCATTCTTCGGTCACCCTTTGTAATGTTATGTTCGAGTCTTGCTCGACCATTATTAATATTCTCGACCTAATTTCTTTATATTTAGGATCAGTTAGTCCTTGAAGAAAAATTAGGCACTTAAATACATCTTTGGAAATTTCTTCTAACTTGAATTGTTCAACCAGAGAGTTCACTGTTCCCGCGTATGCCAGAAAATCCTCGTTATCTGCTTTAACGATGTTTAGACATCTGTATCGCGTGTGAAACAGACTATTTCTTTCGTCAAATATTTTTGACAGAATACTTATAGTTTCTTCAAACGAAACTTCTTCTGGTTTTCTGGGCAATATAAAGTTTGAGTACTTCGTGTTCTTGTTTGTCCCTAGTTTCTGGACTAATAATGTTACTCGTTCCTCATCCGACCAATGTTGACATCTCTTGGTAAATATAGTTTCGAAACGTTTAAAGTATGCTGGAAATGTAATGTCCGAATCAGGTTCATATATAAATTCGGATAATGAATTTGCTATTCCTTCGGCAGAAAAAACAGCGTTTTTTCTTTCTCCAGACGACTGTTTCAGAAATGTTTTCGAGACTTTTTTGCTGTTGTAATATTTGTTGTTGTAACTCTTGGTGCTGTTGTTGTTACTCTTGGTGCTGTTGTTGTTGCTGTTGCAAGCTTGTACACAGCATTTTAGTCATTTCGACTAATTGCTCCATCCTGACTTTATTCAGAATTCAACAAAAAAAAAAAAAATTTTTTTTTTTTTTAAACGGTTAACAGACAATTTACAGCCATAATATTTTTACAACCCGTACGTTTTACTTAAATAACGAATTATTAGACCGCTCGCATTTGAGTCACGGTTCAATATATACTTTTCAACTCCCAATTTAACAGTAAACATTTTCTTACTTTTCAAAAAGTTTCCTTTTGCCTTGTGACTCCGCTTTCGAAATCCTATTCGGCGTCAACTGATATATATATATATATAATTTTTTTTTCCAAGTAAGTACGTTGCCAGCAAAGTTATAACTTTGCTGGTAATTTTTTTTTTCTTTGGTGAAGTTCGTTCCACAATCCTCGTCGCCAGCTGTTATATCTCGTTCAAGATATAATAAACAAAGTAACCCGAATGTAGGTTTTCAATAATAAGTTTATAATCGGATGTAGTACAGAGACAGAGTCGAGAGTATGCTAAACCTCAATAGGTGTTAACAAACGAAGTCGCTCTTGACTGTCTACTGTGGTCGTACTTAATCGGCAAACAGTCCGTCCATTATCGTGAATGGGGAAGTTGGGTTAGACCATCACAACAATTTCATTATCATTATATGTTGTAAAATAGGCAAGTATATGGTCAAAATATCAAATTGAACCATCTCGTAAAATTAAAAAATAATTTAGAAAAATAAAAACAGTTAAGAGGAACTCACATAATTTCACATGACTATGTTGACCTTAGGAAGACAAAATAAGGAAGTCGATTTTTATTGGCCGAACGATTGTGGGAATGATAGAGATAATAATCTTGCAAGTATAAAATTATTCATACGGTGAACTATAACTTTTTAATCGTGTAAATAAATAATTCATTTTTATAATTCAGAAATTAAATTCTATTCGTTTGTAAAAATAAATGTTATTGTTCTGGCATTTCCTTTAATAATTTTAAAAATTAACTATTGAATGAATAAGCTAGTCTAGTAAAAGGATGATTCTGGACTTAACTCCCTTTATATAGTAAGGAAGACTGGGGACATTTGCCTTGCTAGGGCAGTCATTTAAATGGAAAGACAACTAGAAAATCTAAATCAAACTTAAGACGGATGGACTTTGTCAGGTTATCTAGCCCTATTATATGTCGTAAAATGGGAAATTATATGGTTAAAATATCAAATTGAACCATCTCATAGGATTAAAAAATAATTTTAGAAAAATAAAAAAACAATTAAGGGGAACTCAAACTATTTCAGATGGTTGGACGTCTTTTAGTGGTATACCCTAAATAATCTTCTTTTGTGTACCTGGTCACCCATTTACAGAATGTTTGGCGATCATGTTTCCCTCCAATTTTCCGTTCCTTTTAGATCTTAATACATCATTTCTTTTAGCTATCTCTCTTAATCCCTGTTTTGCCAAACATTTAAACAAGCTTGTTATATAGTTTATACTTTGCTTTCTCCGTCCTGGGTGTAACGATAAACTACATCCGGTAGCAAGTCCTCTGATCGGGAGATTTTGAGGGGCGTTGTATTAAATAATGGTTTAGCAGGCTATTACCTTTAGAGGGGAGTGTATCTCTGGTCTGAAATCCTCAGATTGATCTTAGGGATCAGATACAAGAAAAAATAAATAAGTCGATTTTAATTAGCCGAGCGAGCATGGGAATGAGGTATAGAATGGTTTTTCAGAGAATTGGAGAGTGAGTGAGTGAGAGAGAGAGAGAGAGGGAGAGAGAGAGAGAGAGAATAACTAACGATTACTGGCTGAGAGAGAAAATGCAACTTTAGGTTCGAATCAACATCGTCGCGCTAGGCCTCGCAGTATAGTGTGCAATGCAACAATAGAAGCACCTCTTAATTGCTGTTGTTCCTGTCCACCCTTACCTGGAGTGGTAGCATCTATTAGGAACCCAGCTATGGGCAATTATTTTACCCCCAAACTGGCGTCAAAACTCTATGAAAGTACAAACATTTTTATGGTAAAAAGAATTACCAGTAATACATTTTTTGAAAAAAATTACCAGCAGTATATTTTCGCAATACTCTAAAGAAAATTAAATTTCGTCATTAAGTGACCCATATAGGCTGTGATATGCTGCTAAACAAATAAGCAAACAAACAAATAAACGTTGCTTTCCTCTGTCACTCTTGCCTGCAATATGTCCTGGGAGTGAAAAACTTTCAATACCGCCTTTCCTCATTATGCGCGCTGGAAATTTCAACTTTCTCTTTCTGATGTTAAAAATAACAGTTCTTTTTGTTTCTATTTTCCACTAACATTTCGTCATAGTATTCTCAGCATTCTTCTGTACGACGAAATCTGGTATGAATATCAGGTATTCTATAAATAGGCAAAACGTCAACTTTGATCACCCAACGAATAGGGAGATGAGATCTCAAAATATTTAGCGTTTGTGGTGTCACCTAAAATCTAAAATGAAAAGTATATCGACTTCCGAAGAAAAGATGCTCTTAACTTAGTTGACCATAAATTTGTGGTGACAGAAAATGAAAGAAATAACTGGAAAAAAGCATTATCAAAATTGATTATTACAGTTATTTATCGAAATGTGCTAATTTGAATGTTCCTGTTCTATGGTTTGCAGATATTTTTAAATTTTAGTAATCAAAATGCATTTTCATAATTTTTAAGATGTGGAAAATCTCTCTACAGATAAAACAGAGGATGTCTGTGAGTATGTGTGTCTGTGTGATACCTTTTCACTCGAGATTCATCCAACCGATTTTGACTAAAATTGGCATACATAAACATTGTACAATGTATGGGATGGTTTTTAGCGTAAAAAATCGATAATTTAAAAAAATCAATAATAGATAAAACCGATCAAAAATCGATAAATTTAATTTTTTCCTCCGATTTCGTTCAAACTCGGTATGTAGGTTACTTACATTATTACAAGCTAAACGATACCTCATTTTTATTTCTACGCTACTGTTTTACCGATAAACCGCAAAAACGAAAAATCGATTTCAACTGAAATCTATTCCAACACAAATTTTAAACTAAAAACTCCCTCAATTTTCAAGCAATCTAATACAAACTTCAGCATTTGCAGCCAACAGTTAGTTGATTATTTAACAGTCATTAATCTTGATAATTGAGTCCACCCGTATAATGATAGCCCGATAAGATCGATAACATATCTAACAAACTTTAAAGACATTGTCAGGAGACAAGCATTGCTTAGATCAGGGGTCCCCAACCACCGTGTACCACTCAGCGACACGGTATCGAGCCGTGCACCATTTGGTAGCGGAATGTACAAAAAGAATAAACACATGTTTTTCCATTTTATTTGCTGTCGTGGGCTACTGAATATTTTATTTTGAAAATATCTGTCTCTGCCTTCTTTTTCACCACTGTCCAGATCGCTCTTTCATTCAACGCACAGAAGACCACAAGCCAACATTATGGAAAATTAGTAGAAAACACAATTGCCTCGAGAGCTTCTTTGAAAAGAAGAAGAAATGACCAAATGATGCGATAGCGGAGAACTCCACAACTGTTCAAAAGAGAAAACTGCATTTAAAAGAAAATATGAAGCGTCCTAATTAAATTACGGCTTCATTGCAACGGGAATGGGACGTTCCAGAGCAGTCCGTTTGGCGTCGCAGATTTGGCGTAGCCGACTCGACATAGCAATTTTTCGTCCGAGGGACGAGTAAGCGTCAGATTATAACTTTGTCGTTATTGTCAAGTTTATTCTCTCTCTCTCTCTTAGTAGTCCAATTAGTACTTCGTCGTTATTGTCAAGTTTATTATCTCTCTCTCTCTCCCTCTCTCCCACTCTCTCCCTCTCCCCCTCTCTCTCTCTCTCCCTCTATCTCTCTCTCTCTCTCTCTCTCTCTCTCTCTCTCTCTCTCTCTTTTAGTAGTCCAATTAGTACTTCGTCGTTATATGCTCGAACAGTTCAATTTAAGAAAACGAGTTGTTGGAGGCATTTTTAAATTTAAGAAAATAGTAGTTGGATGTATTTTTATATTATATTTTTTTCCAGTGCAGCTTCATATTATTCAGTCGTAAAATCCATTTTATTCCAAATGGAAACAATTATTTTATCAAAAGGCGGAGAAACAAAAGGATACACGTTGGATAAATAGGTTTACTTAAAAAATGTTTAGAAATAAAATTATTTAATTGAAGTTTTTAATTTACATTTTTCCATTAGTGTTTTAATAGGATCCATAATTCCCTAAATGAATAAATAGTCATATTGAATTGGGTGTTTTCAATGCTTTTATCCTTTTTGGGGTGTTGCCTCCGGTCAAAAACATTGACGTCGAAACAGTTTGACACTTAAACGGCTGTGCCGAATGGTCCAGTTATTTTCCTGAAATCGAATCAGCGACACCAAATGGGTTACGCCGCAAAGCCCTTTGCAACAGGTGATTCATATATCAAAGTTCGCTTTGTTTAATATGTGGCGACCGGTCATTCAATGGGATCAAGAAGTCTTCAAAATTGCATCGCCACATAGAGACCAAGCGACTTGTATCAAAAGGGAAGCCTTTGAAGTTTTTTGAAAGAAAAAAAAACATGGCGGAAGCAATTATTGAAGGCTACCAAATCATCAAATGTATCAGCACAGAGAGTATGTTTCTTAGTAGCTAACCGCTTTGACAAGACTAAGAAGCCCTTCTCTGTTGGTGAAGAGTTGACCCTGCCTGCCTCTAATGATATTTGCCATGAAGTTATAGGAGAGGGGGCAGTTAAAAAAGGTATCAGAGATTCCTCTTTCTGCTGTCTTCATAACTAGAGGAATTAATGAAATTGCAGAGGTCAACGTGGAACAATTGTTACAGAGGTTTACTGAGTTATCATGATACGCAATCCAAGCTGACGAGTCTATCGACGTTCAAAACAAGGCAAGAATGCCTATTTTTATGCGATATATTTTACGAGAAGGTGTGCAAGAGGATATCCTATGTGCATTATTGCTGCTGGCCAACACCACAGATGCATTTATTCAAGTATTTGGATAAACACATATGAGTAAAATTAAACTGGTTATTTTTGTTGGAGTATGCACCGACGGTGTGTTGCCATGCCTGGATGATTGTTGGTTTCATTACTCGGTTCACTCAAGTTACGTCTGAATATGAATATACCCAAATATACCTTTCTAAAGATAGATCGCTGGCCAAAACTTTTGAGTTATGAGAGGGGTTTCGTAGATTTCATTTAGAAAATAAAACAATCATCATTGCAGAACATTTCATTAGCACAGAATGGGTTGCAAAGGTTACTAACTTGTGTGACATATTCAGTCTACTCAACAAATTCACTCTGTTTCTTCAAGGGAGAACAAAAACTGTTTTTATTTTGGCAGATAAAGTGGCTGCATTCAAATCCATGCTAAAAATGTGCGGACGACGTGTGAAAATATGGGTATTTGCCATGTTTCAAACACTAGGAAGGATTCTGGAAGCAACTGAGCCTGGGCCTTCATTCTCCCAACTGCTCCATAGTCGGCTGTCTCAGTAAAGAGTTTGAGCTTTGTTTACTAAGCACAAAATACCTGCGAACTTGGAAGGAACTGATCCGCGCCCATTTGTGAACAAAGCAGATGAATTGATCTTGTCTTTGCTGGAAGAAGATCAAATGCTTGAGATCGCAAATGATGTTGACCTTAAAAGTATATTTCAGACGTCAAACCTTCCAATGTTCTGGATTAAAGTCAAGCCGGGATATCCTGAGATCGCCACAAAAACACTGAAAATTCTGCTTTCATCTCCATCCCACTGATTCTGCATTATGTTGCGTTGATTTATATTTACAGTATGAATGCAATAATTTGATTCATAATACAATGAAATCATATACAGTATGCGATGGATAAATTGTCATCTAAATTACACCAAAATAACACTGACATTTCATTTTAACAGATATATTTGCCAACATTACACAAGAATATTTTGAAATACTAAAGAGTAAAGATAAAACCGCCAATGGCTTCAACCACGGCCTCCAGACTACTTTGGAATCACCTCGAGAACTTCTGGATGATCTCCTTGTTTATTTTGTTAAATTCTGCCATAATCCTTGCCTTCCGTTCATCTTTGATGTCACAAGAATTTTTGTTGGTCTCTGGCTTAACTGCACCTCACAAATAATAATCAAGTAGTTTGCAGTATAAGGAGTTAGGTGGCTAGATGTAAGGGTAGGCGTGGTCGCAGAACTTGTCTGACAGACATGACTTGGATCTCCTGCTTCAGCCGCATGGTGCTGAGTCATGTTGCCAAACATAGAGTCGTTCAGCAGCTACCCTCTTGATCCAGAGCAGCACTATCTCCTCAAGGCACTTGATCTAGGCTTCCATGTTGAGTCTGAGGCTATGTGGGAAGATGAATGGAGACATAGCGTCGCCATCACTAGTTATCACTCCGAACACCTTCGTAATCACCATTATGCTCATCCAACTCTTTTCGAATCTTCTGCACTATCCTCATATCGACACCAAAACACTTTCATATATTCGTAATGGAGCTTATGGTACGAATGCCGTTTCAAAATTTCTGGCGGAGTGAATTGAGTCATGGTACTCTTTTTCTAACAGAGGGTACCCAACTGGCCTTACAATATTGTGCAGTCGACAAAATAAACAAGCATGTGCCAAATTATGTGCGAGAATTTATCCCTCGCACGCTCTACACTTTATAGTTAATAGTGTTTTGTTATGTGTTTGAATGACACCAACATCTGCCTAGCCAAACTCACCTGGTCAGTGAAAAAATAGTCTTGGATGACATCGGTGGGTGGCGCAAAATATTTGGGGACCGCTTGCTTAGAGCGACAAAGGATCGAAAGTTGCGGAGTGTCATGATCGTTCAAGTCCTCAAAAAAGATCAGGATGGTAAATGATAGAACCTGTTTAAATTCAGTCGATTGATAGAGAAAATCAGGGAATTGTGTTTGCTAATATTTTGTTTTGATTTGATTTTGACTATCCATTATTGGTGCCATTTCAGTTTTTCGAATTTCGATTTACGAGATCGACTTCCATTTATGCTTCAAATGTGGCATTTCTCTTTTGATTTTTATCAACTGAGTAATGACTTCCAGATTTCAGGGAATATCAAGAGACAACAAACCTCATCAATGTGTCAGCTTTCTCCACGGTACTGTGAAACTAAACCTAGAACGTATTAACCTGTTAACACTGCTTTCTTGAAAGATTTTAACGCTTCTACCCCAGCTCTTGAGTCATAATACGTATATAATTTGTATGTAATGTTTCAAGGTAGATATAAAAATAGTTACAAGTGTTTGCTCACCATTTAACCTGTAGCTGAACATTAAGTCATTTTCTTTACCACTGTTGAATCGGTGACTGGGCATTACGTCATTTTCTCTACCACCGGTAAAGCAGTGGTCAGAGCTCAAAGGGTTAATACAGTTATATCAGGACTTGAGCTGCCCAATCATCATCTTACAGCCTCGAAAGTGTTCGAAATCCATTATGCGGCCTTGCAGGCGATGAAGTATATTTCACCGTAAAACATATTTCGCACAGACGCAACATCGCAAACCCCCTGCTATACTATTGCTAATTCCATAGAAAATTTTCAGAAGAGCTCCAGTTTTTAATTTCATCATTACAGACCTTCACAGCTAAGCTCGCCATGCTACGTACACAGCGTCGAATCATCCTCTTTCTCTTCGTATTCCATTTGCAAGAAGAAAGCTCCAGCTAGACTGCTTTCTCCCAAGAACCATTAATTTATGGAACTAATTCTCACATAGATGCTTCCAAGAACACGGCCGTCCTGCGTAAGACGATAAACTACATCCGCGTCCTGGGTAAGACGATAAACTACATCCGCGTCCAGGGTAAGACGATAAACTACATCCGCGTTCTGGGTAAGATGATAAACTACATCCGCGTCCTGCGTAAGACGATAAACTACATCCGCGTCCTGGGTAAGACGATAAACTACGTCCAACAGCAAGGCCTATGATCAGGGGGTTTTGAGGAGCGTGGAACCACATCTTATTTGCTGTTTTTCCCATGTTCACCCTGACCGGGGTGGTAGCACATGTTAGGGTCCCAGCTATTGGAAAATAGTTAACACCCAAACTTGTGTAAAAATAGCTTTTAATACCAGAAATACTTTGTAACAAACAAAAATTATTAACAGCAATAATTTTTGAAAAAATAATTAAAATATAAATGAAACATATACTGTTAGAGTGTGTAGATTTTGATCTAGTGAGGGCGAAATATTACTAATTGAGTAATTAAAAAAATACGAAAATGAAAGCATCCAAGATCGTAAATTTCTTAAAAGAAGTTGGATTGTACTAAAAATATGAGTAATTGAAAAATGGTTCAAATATATATGCATACATAGACACCATTTTTTTTTTTACCAAACTATCGCTATGAATCTATTTAAAAAATTTTGTTAGCATTAAATGACCCACTGAGGTTGATATGACATAAAAAACAACCAATAACCAAATTCTAGAACACGACAATCTTAGCTACTTCAAGTCTTGGATAAATCATTATCTATCCTACCTATCCTTATAAACTTCATTTACTACTTGCTACTCTTATGTTCATATCACACACAGTAACCCTCTACATTGAGTGGATTGTGCGCCTTGTATTGTGTGAATATTATTGAATGATTGATTGATTATAATTTACGGCTTATCTACATAGTGCAGGTTATTTAAAGCCAGAAAATATTTTTCGATTGTAAAAATCGTTTGGAGAAAATAATGATGTACTGGCACAGGTTCTAATAATTAACAAATAACTGGGAAGAGAAGAGATAAATTCATAACTTTCGCTGAACATTGGAATAAAAGAAACTGATTTAATGTTGATGTTATTCTTTTTCATGTAGCAACTTCTTTGCCATACACGTTGGGACAATTCCAAGAATGCCAACAATGATGAGTATAGCTGTAATCTTGTTTTACAATGAGCCTGGATTCTCAAGATGTATATATGTATTAATGGCGTCGATTCATTATCTTTACCAAGTTCTGAGGTATCATCCCCTCCCACCTAGTAACCATCGCCCCTATAAATTATTCTGGCTCAAGGATTCCTATTATTTTGCCCCATTTTTCTTTTTCGAGTTCCCGATTAACCAACTTTCTATATCGCCGACCTGTTCACGAATAACGAGCAAATTCTCTTATATGAACATAAGGTACTCTAAATCGGAAATATTATTATTTTTAACAATAATTCTTAACACACCTCGGTCTTAAATAGGGTGGTATTTATTTTGGTCCCAACTCAGAAAGCATTTTTTAATAACAGCAGATGGATTTTGACATAGAAATCTTGCTTAGAAAATTCTATTGCTCTTGAAGTTCCAATTTTCAGGGTTATCTCTCAGATTATTTATTCCCAGATTTTCTTTTTATTACATACCATGCATTTATATATATATATACAATGTCATTTTGTATACGTTTAGAAGCAGTATTTAGGAGGTTAATATTATTTTTGGCAAAATCAATTTGTCGTTTAACAAGATATTCTTTGTAATATAAACTTTAATATGTAAGCTCTTTTTACTGATAACATACTAGCTAAACTAAAAAAAAAGTGACTACTGCAGCTTCTATAGTATAAACCCGTCCACATTTCTCATATTCTTTCCCGAATATCACCGAGTCTATAATTCCCATTTATTTAGACCCTTCTGATCTATCAGTCTAGTTTCCAAAATCTTCTTGGTCTATGGAATCATTTCTATCTTAATTATTTCTTTATCTCTGCTTGAAAGAATACGCCTAATTTATTCCAAGATAAAAATTTTGTTCATTGTATTGAATGTGTGGGTAGTTCATCTCCTTTTAATGTTTTCCTTTACGTATTACCAAATTGCACATGGCTTTTCTTTAATTATCTATTCTCGTCCCTTGCTAACAACCGAAAACGTTTCTATTAAAGTGCACAGAGATTTAAAATTATTGACTAACTTGAAGAAGTAATTATTTAATATTATGTAATTATTTTTGTGGGGCCTTGGCAAATTTATCCCCGTTACAATTCTAGAGGTTTCCCCCTTATGGTTATGATGAAAAATAATTGAGATATCGCTTCTTGTTGGAAAATATATCTTCCGGTGTTTATATCCGCAAAACATTGTCCTCACGCCGTTTATTATACTCTACGATTCTCTGTTGCATCTCTTGGTAATTTTAATAGATTTTGTGAAAGTTTTAAGGTATTCTTTTTTTTTACCAGTAATTATGAATTGAAAATTGATTGACAGTAATTGAATGTAGACCTTCAAGATGATCTTCATTAGAAATGATATATTCCAGCACCGTGTAATGCGTCATTCATGCCGGGAGATGACAGGTACTCTTAACAAAATTTGATGACGGCAAGAAACTTTTCGTTCAAAAGAATTTAATCTAAGGTTACCTCCAGAATGGTGATTTTCTAAGTGTAGCTTAGATGTAGCGCGAAGCCGAAAATATGGTTACCAAGTGAAGATCGAACTCACTTTTCAGTCGCAATTGATCTAGCGAGAAAAGATTGTTAACCTTTACCCCACATCAAAATTCCCAACGATTAACCCAATAGCTACTCACTCACATATCAGTATCACACCAGAGCATCAAAAGAGCCAGCGGGTTGATGTGGAAAGTGTCCTAATAGCCACCAGATTCAGATTCGCGCCTCACAGTATGTTGTGTTTATCCGTGGGACAACAGGAACACATGAATATATAATGTATGTGTGTGTATGTGTGAATAAGATAAAACGAAAACTTATCTTAGCCAACGCGTTTCGTCCTTTGAGGGACTCTATCAAAGCCCCTATATAAATCATTTTCAAAAACCAATAACATTTTTGCTCTAACATGTAAATACTTGTCACAAAATAAAATCCTTACATTTGCCTTGATAAAGTCTCTCAGAGGACGAAACGCGTCACCTAAGATAAGTTTTTTCATATTGTCTTTTTACAGATATACTTCATCTGAAATTTTTACATATGACAAAGAAAAGACAGAGAAGATCCACATTCAGAGAAATCCCCGAAAACCAAACAAAATAACGCCCATATTAATTAGAAATTCTTGACGTGAACTTAAGAATGAGAGATTTTGTATGGGGTTCATATTAAACTTGACACCGATAACATCCCAACGATTTAGTTTTCTTGGCGCATGCGACAAATATAGACAGGGATTTCATATTTAAGTCCATCGGTTCCGAGCGAGGTCTTGCTATTCTATTACTCAGCTCCCCTTTTTTTTCATAAACTTGGAACGGCCTCGGCGCATTACAAATGGGAAGATTGAAATCGCTTTTACGTAACATTGGATATTTATTTAAACTCTTTTTTTTCTTAATTATTCTCAGCCAGGCTGTGCGAGCATCCATTGTCTATTAACCCGAAATGAGAACCTTATATTTTTATGTGCGATGTCCGAGAAGTAGACTGGGCATCCATATATCTATCTTGTCATGGGGCTCTCTTTCAACGGGTGTTTTAATCCCATGTACAACTCGTGCGATCACTTGGGTATGCCCTGGGTGACTCGGGTTCTGGACGAAGAACAACGCATGTACAGTCTATTCTGCGTGATCTCAGGTGTATTGCGTATTAAATGTTGACGGCGGCTTTCTTTCTCGAAGAAAAGGTTTGGAAATATGGATCTCGGTAGAGTTGATCACCAGTCGTTTACTCAAAATACAGTCGGAGATCGAGAAGGAGGAGAAAAAACAAAGAGTGAGAGAAAACTAGAGATCGATAGATGGAGAAAAAGAGTAAGAGATATAGAGAGAATATTAATTAAAGGAAATTCAAATAGAAAGAGAGACAGTGTTTCAATTTTATTAATATATTATTATTGATTCTTTTCACACGTAAAACAGAACGCATATTTTTAAAATCTTGTTACTTTAATGCATTTTTTTGTTGTTGCTTTCATTGTCCCGTTTCTGTGAATTAATCTTTTCTTTTTTATCTACTTCTTGGCTATTTGTCAAGATAATCTGCTTATTGGCCAACATCTTAATTTCCTCCGATATTGTGTTTTCAGATTGATTTTGTCTCTCGAGAATTTTAGTAATAAGTATCTTTTCTTTTAATAATCTTGTTTTATTTTTTTAGCTTCTGTTTTTTCTCTTTATCGCTTGGCAAGTTGTTTTTTGTGCATGGTTTCAGAATGAGTTAACGAAAAAACATTCAATCATGTGTCTTCTCGTGGACTTCCTTTTTCTTGTTGTAATTCCTTGTTTTAGAGAAGAGGTTTTCATTTTCGATGTTTCCTTGTTCGTTCTTTAACAACAATCTGTGTTATGCTTCTTGAATTTCTTTATGTGTGTCGTCTTTACAACTATTCTTTCCGTTTTGTTTTTCTTTCCACCTTTATTTTACCTTTAGCTTTCATTTATCTATCTTCATCTCATCACGTTTTAATATATCTGTGTTTCCGTCATTCCTTCATTTTCCTCTTTCTTTCTTTCTTTCTTCTTTCTTTCTTTCTTTTTCGCCTATCTCTCTTCATTTTTTCAATTTGTCACGCATTTCTCTCTGTATCTTTCAGTCTTTCTTTTTTCCATTTTTTTTTCTGTCTTGATTAATTCACCTTTTCTATATGGCGCTTTCAATCTTTCCCTCTTTCTCCATTTTGCTTTCTTCGGCTTTTCATTATTACACTTACCTTATTTCTTCCTTTCTTTGTTTCTTACTTTTCCGACGTCGATTTCTTCGCCTTTTCAATTTTATGCTTTCTTCACTTTGCTTTTTTTTGCTTTTCTGTATTACACTTTGTTTGTTTCTTTCTTTCTTTCTGTCTTTCTTTCTGTCTTTCTTTCGGTCTTTCTTTCTTTCTTTTACGACATGACTTTCTTCGCCTTTACTATATTATGCTCTCCATCGTTTTTCCTCCATTTTGCTTCATTCACCTTTTCAATATTACGCTTTCTTTCTTGCTTTCTTTTCTTTTCTTTCTTTCTTTCTTTCTTTTTTTCTTTCTTTCTTTTCCGACATGGCTTTCTTCGCCTTTTCAATATTATGCTTTCCGTCTTTCTTTCTTACTTGCATTCTATCTTTCTTACTTTCTTTCTTTTTAATCATTTATTCCACTTTACTTTCTTTCTCTCAATTGTCTCGCCATCGTTCATATTTTCCAGATTTCGGTTTTTCCAATTTGTTTTCTTTGCTTTCTTTGTTTATTGATTTCCATACTTTTTATCATACATACATACATACACACACACACACACACACACACACACACACACACACACACACACACATATATATATATATATATATATATATATATATATATATATATATATATATATGAATTTGTCTCTCATTTTCCTTCAATTTGTAAACTTTTCTAGCTTACTAACCTTTTGCGGCCTCTTTATTCAATTTATTACTTCACTTTTCATTTTGTTTCCTTTCTTACCGTTGTCTGCTTTTTCTTCCAACATCTTCATTGATTTGCTTTTTTTTCCCAATACATGACATCATTTATCAATATTTTTTCTCATATTTTATTTCTTTAATTATTTAATAAAATGTATGTTTTTGTTTATTCACTTTTCCAAGCAGAATTCTTTTTTTCTCTCCCTTTTTCTCTTCCTTCAATTTCTATTTTTTTCTTTTTTTCATTTTTCTCTTTTGTTTTTCCTTTTTCGTATTTTCAATCTTTTTTCTCTCGTCACTTTACTGTTCTTTTCTTATTCGGAAATTACGATTGCTTCTTTCTTTTCTACTCATCCTTCTTTTCCTTGACATTTTCTCTCTTTCGTTTATCCGTTATTCGCTTATATCTTAATAATTGTTCACGCTTCTGTCTTTTTGTATCGTTCATTTAGATTTTCCGTTGTTGGGTTTGTTAACTATAGTGTTTTATAAATTTCCCTGGTTTCTCTTATACATTCATTCTTTCCCTGTTCGCGCAAATTGTCTTCAACTTATTTTCTTCTACATTTTTATCCTTCATAGTCATTTGTCCATTTTCGTTTGTCACTTTTCATTTAGCGGACTTGATTCTATTTTTATCTTTCCTCCAATATTTTTATCTCTCTTTGCTTTCTTCATTGAAACGGATTTTTTCAATTTTTTTTTTTTTGTCATTCTATCTTCTGTTCATTCAGTTGACTAAAAAATATTTTACTTTCTTTATTTTTTATTTTACTTATCGTATTACCGTAATTCCCCATGTATAATACGCCTTCATCCCTAACACGCACCCCTAAAATTGTGCTGAAAATTTTGGAAAATGCTTCTACTCATGCATAATACGTACCCCTGGTTTGGTAATGAAACCCTATAAATTGTACCTCTTCAATTTCATTACGACCAGCGTTTCTATTATTAAAAATGATTTTAAACATAGAATAATATTATTCTAATTTAGTTTTATGATAATTCTTATTTTATTTTACATTTGTAAGTATTGTTAGGTACATATGATTGTATTTGGCATCTTATGGGGAAGCAATCGCCAAATGCTAGTGTCAAATTGTCGTATGTATGTGGTGAATAGTCATTTACAACTGAAATCGACCTATAAAACGGCAATTTTAATTTTTGTTGTAGCTGTGCATAATACGCACCTCTAATTTTGCTCATTACGTAAAAAAGCGTATTATACATGGGGAATTACTGCATTTGCAATTTGTTTTTTTTAATCGATTCACCCCATACAAGGTAATAATGCCACTAAGACGCAATGGACGACTGGGTGTTTACTCTATTATTTTGCCTTGTTTTCTCGTTATATTTTCTTTCTATTTGTTATTTTCATTCTTTTTTATCAGTAGATTCGATTCGCTTCACTTTCTTTTATTTCTTTCTCCCGTGTATTTATTTTGTTTATTTAATCTACATTCCTGTTTAATCCCAGTCTATTTCACCCGGTGTAGATGAAAAAAAGATATAAAGGAAGTAAGAAATCTTGATAAAGGAAAGAAGAAATGAAAAAGAAATAGAAGATAGAAATAAAATCGGTAAGGCAAGAGGAAAGGAGAGGAGAGGAGAGAAAAAAGAAAGAAAGAAAGAAAGAAAGAAAGAAAATAAGGACTCAAAGAAAGAAGAGAGGAGCGAAACAAAGAAAGAAAGGCGTGAAATAAATAAATAAATAAATACATAAATAAATTAAAGAAAGAAAGAAATAAAGAAAGAAAGAAAGAAAGGGACAAAGAATGCAGAAGTGAAAGAAACAAGAAGAAAGAAACAACGATAGAAAGGAGTGGAGAAAGAAAAAAGGAGTGAAAGAAAGAAAGAAAGGAAGGAAGGAAGGGGGAAGAATGCAGGAGTGCAAGAGAGGAAGGGGAAGAAAGAAAGAAAGAAAGAAAGAAAGAAAGAAAGAAAGAAAGAAAGAAAGAAAGAAAGGAGTGAGGGAATGAAAGTGGGGGAGATAAAATGAATGCAGGAGTGAAAAAATTAGGAGTGAAAGAAAGAAACAGAGAAAGAAAGAAAGAAAGATAGAAAGGAGTGGAGAAAGAAAAAAAGAGTGAATGAAAGAAAGAAAGAAAGGGGGAAGAATGCAGGAGTGCAAGAAAGAATGGGGAAAGAAAGAAAGAAAGAAAGAAGGAAAGAAAGAAAGAAAGAAGGAAAGGAGGAGTGAGGGAATGAAAGGACGGAGATAAAAAGAATGCAGCAGTGAAAAAAGTGGGAGTGAAAGAAAGAAAGGTCGAGATAAAGAAAGAAAGTAGGAGTGAAAGAAAGAAAGGAGGAGAGAAAAGAATCTTTGAGAATGTAAGGTTAATCAATCAGCAAAAGAGAAAGAATCATTCACCTCATTGTTCCCATCATTTTTTTTCTGTTTCCGGCCAAGTCAGTTTATTTTCCTTCTCCTAAACTTTCTATATGAGCTTTTATGGATATGTTGGAAGAGAAGAGGGAAATTGACGCGTGGTTTTAATTTCCCGACGTTGAAGAAAAGTATGACCCTAAATGAAAAACCGGTCAGGAACAGGACTTGCAACTCCTCTTTGTATAAACATCTACCCTACAGAAATAACAGCTACAACTCTTTTCATCGCCCTTGCTCATTCTCTATGAATTAACTTCACACTTTTTTTTCAAACTCTTAGCATTAGTTTTCATTTTTTGTTTCTTTTGTGGTTACTCGCAATTTCCATTCTTTCTCTTTCTTTTTCTGTTATTCTTTCTTTCTTCATTTCTTTCTTTGTCTACTCATCTATCCTTTTCTTGTAATTCTTTTCTTATAGTTCTTTCTTTCTTTCAATCCCTCTTTAGTTGTCTTTTTTCTTTCATTTCTTTCTTATTTTTCTTGCATTCGTTTCTTCTTTTATTTCTGTTATATTCTTTGACCTTCTTCGTTTTCTTTTTCTATTCTTTATATTCTGTTTGTGTTATGGTCCAAGTTCCTTGTACCACGGTGATGGTCCAAGGTAGAACCAATGAAGAAATAACTCGAAAACAGGTATGGAATAACAAAGATATATTACAAACAGAAATATACACAAAGAAGAAGTATTAGTAATGACTATCAGATTTGGTTAGAGTGAACTATGTTGTCTCGAAAAGTATCACTATTCCAATGTTCTTACAATTATCCTGTGTCCTCCTTCTTGTGGCGCAGTATTTATAATGTCCGGAATAGTCCATTATTATTATAGGTAAGTTCCCATAACACCCCCTCTCGAAGCTTTTTCGTAGCAGGGGTTCTCAATATCTTTTTTTCTTAGGATCTATTTCCAAAGGCTCTGTGACCTTTTTTTCTTGACGATTTTCGTGGTTCTGGCATTGTTTGCGGTCTTTTCATATCAAATGTATCGAAAATCGTATCCATCACCTCTTCCTGAGGTGGACCGTTAGCATCCTGTAACAGTCTCTTCCTTATTTGGTTTACGTGTCTTCTATGTGAGAATTTGTGTCCCTGTACTATGTAAACCATATTCCCGATTCTTTTTTCAATTGTCCCTTGCTCCCAGTAAGATGTATTATTTTTATATGCTTTAAACAAAACTTTTTCTCCTGCGTGGAATTTTCTTTTTGGTACGCACGACTGTGTTATTTGCTTCGTTTGACTTGGCAGCAATTTATCAAATACAGACCTGATTTTTCTAGCGAACATCACTTCTGCGGGTGATAATGTCGATGGCGTAGCATTATTTGGCGTAATTCTATATGCCTGTAGAAATTGTTGTAATGCTTTTTCCGTAGGCACATCATATGCTTTTCTTAACGCTCTTTTGAGTGTATCAGCAAATCTCTCCGCTTGCCCATTTGATCTTGGGTGATATGGCGGGGATTTTATATGTTTGATTTGATAAATTTCGCAAAACTCTTGGAAGTCCACTGATGTGAATTGCGTTCCATTATCTGTGACTAGGCAATCTACTATTCCAAACCAAGCAAATAGCTCGTGGAGACAATTTATGGTAGTTTCCAAATTAGGATTTTTGCAACGAAACACCTCCGGCCATTTACTATAACTATCCACTATGATCAAATAGTAGAACCGATCAATTGAAGCTGCATACTCTGTGTGTATTCTTGACCAAGGACGATCTGTCTCTGGCGAGGGCTTATGGATGATTGGCGGTGCATTGGCTGCTAAGGAACAACCCTTGCATTTTCCACTATCTGAGCAATGTCTTGGTCCATGTTTTTCCAATATACATAGCTTCGCATCAGCGATTTCATTCTATTTTTTCCTGGATGGCCCCTGTGGGAATCCTATAGGATTCGCTTTTGTAGTGTTTTGGGAATTACAACCCTTTCGATATAAAGTAGCACATTATCGCATAAAGAAAATCTGTCCGATATTTGCTTTTTTTCTGCTATTTTTGCTTTTGTTTCATTTATGAATTCATCATTTATTGCTTCATTTTTTATCTCTTGTAGTGTGACGGGGAGGTTTCGAACTGTACAACATAGTACTGTCCTGATATCTTCTTCATGTCGTAGGGCTGCGATTACAGAATCTTCCAATGGCTCTGTTTTCGTTGTTATAAGTCTCGACAGACCATCCGCATGCCCGATATTTTTCGTTGGTAGATACTCCAATCTGAAATTGTAGTTCAGAAGAATTGTACCCCATCTAAGTAACCTATTTGCAGTGTAAACCGGTAGACCTTTTTTCGAACCAAATATTGTTAGTAACGGCTTGTGATCCGTCTGTAGACTAAAATATCTTCCATAGATATACCTATGAAACCTTGTGACTGCGAAAATAATTCACAGAGCTTCTTTGTCTATTTGTGATTAATTTTTCTCTGCTGGTTACTGGGTTCTAGAAGCATGCGCGATGGGTTTTATTACCCCATCCAGCATTTTATGCAGTATACACGCCCCGACTCCATAGGCGCTCGCGTCACTTGCTACAATTATTTCTAATTTAGGATCGGAGTGTGCCAAAAATAAATCCGTAGTTAACGTCTTAATTATTTTGTCAAACGTTTTCTGGCATTCATCTGTCCACTCCCAAACTTTTTCTTTCTTTTTTTTTCATTCAGTGGTGCGCGAAGTTTATGCATGTGAGGAATTAATTCCTGGTAGTAAATCACTTAGCCTGGAAAACTTTGTAATTCTGTTATGTTCTTTGGAACTGGCATTTTTTTTATTGCCGTTGCCCTTTTAGGGTCTGGTCGTCTTCCTACTTGATCGATGATATGGCCCATGTATTTAAATTCCTTCATGAAAAAATCGCATTTGTTTTCTTTTACCTTGAACCCATAGCTTTGTATTCTCTTAAACACCTCTTGTACGTGTTCCCTGTGTTGTTCAACGCTTTCGCTATTCATCCAGGTATGCCATCGTGTACTCTAGTCCGGTGAGCATAGTATCTTTTGTCTGTTGGAATATAGCCGGCGCGAACTTAATCCCAAATGGTAATCTTTGGTATTTGTACAATCCTTTTTGTGTGTTTATGCACAGTAATTTTGAACTTTCCTCATCGACTGGAATTTGCAGGTACGTTTTACTTAAATCTATTTTTGAAAAAAATTTTCCGCCGTTTAATTTAGTGAATACTTCTTCTGGACTGGGTAGAGGATAGTGGTAATCTTTTATCGCTGCGTTCAAACCCGTTGAGAAATCAGCGCATGCCAGAATCTCCCCTGATTTCTTTTTTACGTAAACCGTAGGTGCGGCCCATTGACTGTATTCTACTTTTGTCAATATGCCAGTGTTTTCGAGTCTAGCCAATTCTTGATCTATTTCTTCTATTGACGCAAACGGTACGCTCCTTTTTTTGTTGAAGATAGGTTGAACGTTTTCTTTTATTTCGATATTTTCTGCCATTTTTTTACATTTTCCGAGATCTGTTAAAAATACTTCGGGGAAACTCGTTTTTAGTTTCTCTTTTAATTTATCTGTCTCGGTCGAGAAGCTTTTTACATTTTGGCATTACATACTTATTGGTAAATCCCAGAGTTCGAATTTTTGCATCCAGTCCGTTCCGAATAGGTTTTCTGTATTTCTTAATACATACATTTTTAATTTTTTTGTCATTCCATTAAATATCACGTTTGTAATCACTTCACCCTCAAATTTTATTTTTCTCCCCGTTACCGACCTCGCAATTTTATCCGTTTTTAACATGACAGATTTGTTCAGTTTTCTTCATGTTTGAACGTTAATAATAGTTAAGTCCGAGCCGGAATCCATCTGTAGTCTGACTTTTCTGTTTTGCATTTCTACTTGTACGTATTTTCTTATGTTAGTCTCATCCGCTTGGTCAGTCCTCGTGATTCTTATTCTTCTTTTGCTTTCTCTTCTAGTCCAACAATGAGAACTTTTATGTCCTACTATTTTGCATGATAGACAAGTTTTAAAACGGTATGGAGAGTCTTTATACCAATGCCAAGTCCCACAGCGATAGCTTAGACTGGGTGGTAGTTTTTTCTGATATTGACTTTTAGAAGTAGAAAATTTTGTTTTACCTGTTTTTGTGGAGGGAAAATTGGTTTGGTTTGTTTCTGAGGAGGGAAAGTTGGTTTGTCTTCGTACTTTACGTATGTGCGCGATTCCATCATCTTCCATATCTTTTGAGTCTTTCTTTACACTTATGCATCTCTGGCAGTCTTCGGCTAGTGTTAAATCTTGTTCACTCTCCAATTTTGTAAGATTTCTGCGTCTCATTTCTGCGTCTTTGGTTGAAACCAGGCCTTGGACGTATATTAAACACTTGAAATTGTCCGGGCTGAGTTCCGATAACTTAAAGTCATCACAATATTTGTTTACAATGGAAGCGAAAGTTATGTAATCTTCGCTGTCCTTTTTTGTTAGGTTCAGACATTTCCATCTTTTGTGGAATAGTGAGGTATTAGGGCTGAAAAGTTCTGTTAACAGTTTTATGGCTCATTTGTTTTCCTTGGTAGGATATTATCTACGTATTTGGTATATTCGCATGTGACTAATTTTCTTAGTAATAGACGTACTTTTCTTGCGTCTGACCAATCTCTGCAGTCAAATTCATATAGATCTTCGTACCTTCGGAAGTAAGTTGCAAAGGTTTTGTCTTCGTCCGGTGCATACGTGAAATCTTCGATAGTTCTCCAAATAGCGTCTTGTGAGAGAACTGTTTCATTCTCGGAATTTTGCCCTTTATTTGACATTACACGTAGCAATAATTCTTGTAATTCAAGATGTTTCTGTTCGTTTTTTTTGCTGCTGTTCAAATTGGATTTTGATAAGAACCACAATGGTCGACTTAAAATCTTCCATGTTAACGTAATTTTGTGTAAGCATTTTACCATAGTGTAACCTGATATTCTGAAACCTGTTTATGCAAAAAAAAAAAATTTCCCTTTGTTGCCACAGTAAAATTGATGTCCAAAAAGAAAATGTTCTTTTTTTTATATATATCTCCGCGTTTATTTTATTTTATTTTTGTAGAACTTGTTTCTTTAGAAATCTCCAGGTAGAACTTGTTTCTTAACGTTTACTCGTCGACACTGTTATGTGCGACGGATAGCAAAAAAGTTATGTCCTCCGCGTAGAGAGTTCGTTTTTTCTTTGGGGTTTCCTCGTTGCCACTTGTTATGGTCCAAGTTCCTTGTACCACAGTGATGGTCCAAGGTTAGAACCAATGAAGAAATAACTCGAACACAGGTATGGAATAACAAAGATATATTACAAACAGAAATATATACAAAGAAGCAGATGTATTAGTAATGATTATCAGATTTGGTTAGAGTGAACTATGTTGTCTCAACAAGTATCACTATTCCAATGTTCTTACACTTATCCTCTCTGCTCCCTCTTGAGGCGAAGTATTTATAATGTCCGGAATAGTCCATTATTATTATTATCGGTAAGTTCCCATAACAGTTTGCTAGTTTATTCTTTAAGAGTACTGAACTCTTATATATAATATCGGCGCTCGGATCAGTCAGGAAATGTTGGAAAATCTCCTCATAGATGAAGAAGTCACAGAAGTAAAAATGGTCCAACAGACTTATGATGATAATTTTGTGGATTGAATATTTGAGCAACGACGAAATTTTGGAGAAAATGGAAACCGAAATGGCTGTTATCCTGACCATCAAAAAGAGACATTTGACATTCCTAGGACACCTAACGAGACAAGTGTGCTTGGAGAATTTGACACACACGGCATACTAAAGGCAAGTGTGAAGCAGTATGTGACTAATTAATGCATTTGTGTTAATGGGTAGCAGAACCTGGTTTAGGAGAGATAGCAAAGGGAAAAAAGCGGGGTTGTTGTGGAGAGCCATGATCGTTCATGTCCTGAAGAGAAGTTTTTGTGTCTTTCCATTTCATCTTTTTTTTAGTCGAGTTTCGATTTCTATTTAATAATTCTTCCTTCTTCAAATAATTCCCTCCCCTTCATTTTCCTTTTTCTTTTCTTTTTTTAAGCCTTACCTCCCTTTACTTCTCTTCCTCTATATTTTCATCGCCTTCAATATTTTGAGTTTTCGATTTCTTTCTTCAAATCTTTCTTTTTACACAACTCTAATTATAAGACGTTATTATTTATAATTCCTTCATATGAAAATATTTATTAATTTCGTATTGTTGTGCCTGGAAATTTTTTATTTCTTCGTCCCTGAGGATTTGCAAGAGATATTATATCACGTAAAGTCATTTCATTTTTCTAAATTACACATCCTGCAAGTAATACTGCTAATTTAATTAAACACAAATACTTGGCTTGTTATCATTGCAAAGAAAATCGAAGAGACTGTTTAAATTATATGAATAAATCTAAATGTACAGGTCTTGCGTCTGGAATGACTTCAATAGATTTAATACGTAAGGACACTAGCGTTCAGCAAACGGAATTGAAAATTGTGCAATCTGATTTTGTGATATTATACGTTTTTTATGCTTTCATTTCGTGTTTTTATATTTTGGGTTTTTGTATTGTATTCTTGACATTGGTTTTTATTTTTCTCCTCAACCATTTATATTTTGTTGTCTTTTCGCTATATTGTAGGGAGGAAACTTGCGTAAAAGGCCGCGTTTTTTTTCGTTCGTTCGTTCCTTTTCTTTTCTTTCTTTGGTAATTTCATTTTTCTAGTTGATTTTGTTTCTCTCTTTTCTTTGTCGTATATTTTCATTTTCCTAATTCATTAAATCTTGCTATTCCTACATTTTCTTAATCTCATTATAATAATTTCTGATTTAATTCTGTCTCTTCCTTTTTTATCTTAAATAAATAAATTATTTTTTGTCTAAAATCAATTCTCTTTGTAGTTTACTTGTTTTCCCCTTTCTTTCTTTTCTTCTTCTTTATTTCTTCTTTTTCTTTCCTTCTTTCTTTCTTTGTCTAAAATCAGTTTTCTTTGTCGGTTTGCTTGTTTAGCCGTTTCTTTCTTTCTTTATTGTGATCCTTCCTTTCTTTGTCTAAAATCAATTTCCTTCGTTGGTTTGCTTGTTTTATACTTTCTTCCTTTCTTTCTTTTTTCTTTCTTTCACTCTTCGCTTTCTTTCTTTTACAATTCACTCAATAACCTTTTTTCTTTGGCCCTGCGTTTTCTTTCTTTCTTTCTTTCTTTCTTTAATTTACTCTTCGGTTTGTTTGTTTCTTTCTGTCTTTCTTTTTGTCTTTCTTTCGGTCTTTCTTTCTTTCTTTCTTTTACGACATGACTTTCTTCGGCTTTACTATATTATGCTCTCCATCTTACTTCCTCCATTTTGCTTCATTCACCTTTTCAATATTACGCTTTCTTGCTTGCTTTCTTTTCTTTTCTATTTTTCTTTCTTTTTTCTTTCTTTCTTTTTTTCTTTCTTTCTTTCTTTCTTTCTTTTCTAGCTTGTTTTTCTTTCCATTCTTCTTTCTTTTTTCAATTATTTTTTTATTTCTTTCTTGTTCTTTCGATATTTTTACTGGGTTCTTTGTTTTTTCAAACTCGTATCATTAGTGTCTTACCGTTTTCTAATTCTCTTCGGTAGCTTCTTTTTTTTACTTTTCTTACCTTTCATTTTTCTTTCTTTCTTTGTCTAAAACCAATTTCCTTTGCGTGTTTGCTTGTTTCTTTCTTCGTTTCTTTCTTTGTTTATTCTCATATATTCATTTGACCATTCCGTTTCCATTTGTCTAGCAGCCTTCATGTTGTTTCTCATTCTTTTTAACCGATTTTAGCATTTATTAATTTTATTAATTTCTTCTTCTCCGTTTATTCTTGTCCCTGATTTATCCAAGAATAAAATTCCAACTTCCATTCTATTATTCTTTTTTCATCTTTTCTTGCCCAATTGCCAATTTCTCCCCACTTATTTCTCGTTGCTTCACTCCGGAGAAATCAACCTTTTTTCCAAATAACATTTTCATTGAAATTAAACTAGCCTGGAAAACACTGATAACCCAGAAAGCCAGCATTTTAAACCAAAAAAAAAAGCATGTGGAAAAGGTTCTATTAAGATTCTAGTGGCATAGAGTTTTTCATGTGTATAATAAATTTGCAAGCACACTAAAATCACGAGGAAAATATAGGTTGCAAGACATTTTGAAATATATCGCAGTAATTGTGCGACATTCTTTAATCTCATTTACTACGGAACTGCGCCTGGAAATGAATGCTACAGTTTGATCTCATAGAGCAGCTTCGCTTATGCTTTGTAGAGGCCTGTGTAGTAGTCATATACACTGCTGGCCGAAATCTTAATGCCCATGAAACTAAAGAACATTGTATTGCTAGACTCAATGGGTTTAAGCTTCGAAAAAAAATAATAATAAATAAAAATCATTTTTTTAGCATTTAATAGAAAGATATTTGAATACTGGCAAAATATACGACTTGGTCAAAAGCCATATTTGTTTTAATTGGTAAACACGTAAAGAAAGTTAATCATTTTGGACTTGTATCTCTACGTGAGCGGCTCGAATTGTCGGAGGAGGAGTTTCACTCTTTCTGGTCTTGGGCGCCAGCGGCGGATTATCTCAGTAACCCTGAGTTTTCGCTTACCTGGCGATTGGCTCGGATTCGGCTGCCCCTCAATGACAAGGTCTTCGTATGGGGCTTGGCGGATTTGCCAGATTGTGAACGGTGTGGCCTTGGTTATGAAAAAACGGCTTCGCACGCCTTCTACCATTGTTCCCGGGTCCGCCCCTTATGGGACCATGACGGCTCGTCTCGGTCCCGAAAAGCTCGTGCTCATTGATCGCGCATACGCGTCTGACAATGTGTCGCCCCCGTATTCTGGGGTGAAATGGATGGTATTTCTTACGCCGCTGGCCACGGCTCGAATGGTGATTTGGATGACGCGAATGGAGGAGGTCTTGCGAGGCAACCATCTTTCTCATCAGGATCTGATCCGATTCTTAGAGCATCAGCTCAAGATGAAGATTAAAACTAATAGAAAACGCTTGCATTCAACATGCAGCGAAAGGTGGGTGAAATAAGCGAGCTTGGTTCGTTTGAACGGGGCTAGCCTTGATTCTCTTTTTTTAGGTCAACCTACGTCACATCGGAGTAGTTTCCTGTGGAGCCATCCCCTTGGTTAGGTTAGACAAGCTTTTTTGTGCCTAGTTAATGTAAGTAAGTGTTGTTCCTGACCTGTTCCCGGCTACATCTTTGGTTATGATCCGAGTTGAGATTCCCAACCTCACCAGTTTGTTTTGGCCCCATTTTATCTCGACTGGGTCAGCTTTTTCTTTCCCATGTCCGTGTATATATTCTCATTTTCCCACTCCCTTAGCGAGAGAGTTTCTTGATTTTGACCAATGGGCAGGATACAGAGGCCTCTCTCTTTTGAGGGTTGGACGGGCCCTACTAACATCAGTTATGTTTAGTTTACTTTGTGTTTATGTTTAGTTTGTTATTGGGTTCATCTCGCTTCCCACTCATTTTTCATCTTTAGATTTTTATATATAATTTCTGATCATTAAATTTTTATGGTATGGGGCGCGTTTTGTAGCCCCCCCTCCCTTGTGAGGATGCGGTATTATGGTGTATGGAGGGTTGATTAGTGATGGACAAGTTTTTGTAGTGAATGTGCAAATTGTAATGAGTGAATGGGTCGTGAATCGAATTAGCTAGGTATAGGATAGTTAGTGAAGACCAGCCTCAACCCCTCCCCTTGTTTGGCCTTGTGCCATAATTGTTTTCTTATATACACTAACTATCCATTTTCTACTTGTATCTCCTGCGTTACGTTAGGTAAAAACATGGCGAACGGTAAAAAGTTAACAGAGTTTGAACGTAGCAGAATTGTCGAGTTTCAAAAGCGAGGTCTCTCTCAACGTGTCATCGCTGGTGATATTGGACGTTGTAAAACTGCTTTTGCAAATTTATTAAATGACCAAGAGTAATAAGGAACGGACATTTCAATTGGTCGGTCCAAGACAATTTCGCCGGCGTTGAACAGAATGATTCGGCAGGTTGTCCGGTATGACACCAGCCGACCGTCGAACCAGATTACGGACGGAGAATGCAGCTAAAGAACAATAAGACAATATCTCCACGACAAAGGCTTTAAAAATCGTAAACATCTTCAAAGTCTACGCCTCCTTCCACACCACAAAACAGTTCGGTTAAATTCTGCTGAGAAGTGCCAAACATGGAATATGGAAAACTGGAAAAAGGTTTCGTTCATGGACGTGGGAAAATTAATGTGGATGGTCCGGATTGCTTCCGACGTTACTGGCACGATAAATATATCCAAACTGAAACATTTTCTGCACGACACAGGGGAGGAGGTTTCATCATGATCTGAGGTGCTATCTCTTTCCAAGGAACAATGGAGCTTCAGGTTATACAGGGGCGTTAAACCGCGGCTGGTTACATTGGCATGTTGGAGAGACCATCCTTATTGACTGAAGTTCTTCACTTGTGTGGAAATAACTGGATCTTTCCGTAGGACAACGCTGCAATCCACAATGTCTTCAGGACTTTTACATAGCAAATAATGCGATTATTTTCGATTATCCGGCGTGTACTCCCGACCTGAACTCCAATGAAAATCTTTGGGGGTAAATGGAAAGGGAGGTCGATAGAAATGGAACAGCGAATGTTTCCTCAATCACTATAATCTTAACCTGTTAAAGTTCAGTGTCAACAGTTATCTTCCCTTCCTATCTATATAAACTACAACTTATCGTAACACTCTACCTCAAGAGGACCCCGGGCCTTGTACAATGTGAACTTTACTGTAAAAGAAAATAACTTTCAAAAAATAAATTATTCTTACAATCAAAACAATATGATTCGGCGTTAAATAACGCACACAGGGTTAATAAATATTTTTAAAAAGTAAAACAAATAAATCATCAACCGCTACTTCAACGTAAATGTTCAGATAAACGCTTCATTCTTTAGTTCCTCCGAGATAAGGGAGTTACAGTTGATTTCTGGTATGTCCGCATTTCTTTCCGGGTCCCACACATAGGCCAACGGTCAGAAATGACAGCATGACATTTTCCACTGAGTAATTAAAAAAAAATACATATTTAACATAGATAAATCTCTTCGAAAGGTGTGAGCTGTAATCATGAAAACAATTTTTTGTATTTCTTTAAGGCATGAGCTACCAGGGATCTCTTCAATTCGTCTATTGGAATCGTTTCCAATCAATCCGAGGACTCCAACTACAACAAGGATTGTTGATGTCCCTATGTGCCACATTTATTTAGAATTTCGATTTCAACGTCCTTGTATTTTGATAGTTTTTTGAAGATCTTCAAAGATACATTGCAGACAGCAGGTACTGCCAAATTAATAAGGAGACAATATTTTGGTTTGCGGCCCAAACCCAATATTTAAAAAATTGCTTCATTTTTCAACTTTGAATATTTTAATCGTATTAACAACAATTTCATTACGGTATAATATTTTAGCAGCCTTATTATAACATTTTACAGATCCCATTCAAATAGATCTTTTACACATTGTGACAAACTAAGCGCTTTTCTTCTATTCGAGAAGGATTCGTCTAGTACACGTAATATTGTAGAATATATTGTCATAATGCGTTCTCTTGTTCAATTGTGCATCGTTAAACAGTGTATATATATATATATATATATATATATATATATATATATATATATATATATATATATATATATATATATACATGTATATGTATATATATATATATATGTATACATACATACATACATATATATATATATATATATGCACATATATGTGTGTGTGTGTGTGTGTGTGTGTGTGTGTGTGTGTGTGTGTGTGTGTGTGTGTGTGTGTGTGTGTGTGTGTGTGTGTGTCAAGATATGCATCAGTTTTAGAAATCTGATGAAAAACATTGGATGCTCTCAGAAGACGAAGATAATTTTTTCGAGCGCCTGCAAATAAATTTTGCAGTAAATTCGTTTTGATATATTGAAATTTGATTTCACTCTCGGAGAAGGAGTTCTCAAAAAACCTTCAAGAATGATTTATCTCTCATTGATTTCTTTACATGTAAAAATTAACGGAAAAAAACTCAAATGAAATAAAATAAAAGAATTTAATAAATCTCAGGCAGTAAAAAAAGAAAGCGAGAAAATCTGAGGCAGCATAAAAAGAGAGAGAGAGAGAGAGAGAGAGAAAGTTGGATTTAAGTTCCGTTCGAATGCATATTCAAAATTTTATTCGCCTACGAGTCAAGTGATTTTAGCGAGTGAAAATTTTGAAGATTCGGCGAAGACAAGGCGTTATTGATGGAGAACGCGGTCGTCAATTATACGTTAGCTTTCAGAGCGGATAATGTTTAAAAGGTGGAAGAAAGGAAATAATTGAACGAACAAAAGCTGTCCATTGAGGTTTGGCTGTTTTTATTCTACAAAACAACCCCCCCCCCAAAAAAAAACAACCCAGGTTTATGTTTTGTTCCAACTTTCAGTACTACCCTCTTACTTTTGTGATGTATTAAAAAGTAATTAGTGGTATTCACATGCCGCTTCGTTGTTAACTGGGGCAGAAGATGGCTTGTTAATTTAAAAGCCTCTTAAATTCTTTCTATTATTCATCCGAGAGACTCCTCTCTGTGTTCCATCAGTATGGCTGATGCTATCCTCCAAAAAAGTGACTCAATGTCCATTCTCGTGCTAACGTTCTCAGCTGACATGAAGTGGAAAGACATTGAATCCATTGCTATGTCAGATGCTAAGAAAGTAGGATCACCGTGTCGTGCGCGACAATTTTTCTCCCCAGAATCTGTTGTACATATCTATAAGTCTACTATTTATCCATGCTTAGAGTATTGCTGTAACATGAGGTCCGGTGTCCCTGCTATTTACCGCAAAGTCCTTGATAAAATCCAAAGTATAATCAGCAAAGTTCTAAATCTTAAATCCAAAAATGTAGTTTGAGTAAAGTTTTTATCTCAATACGTAAAAGTATGCAGTTATCCAAAATGTAAGCACTATTTCAAACTTGACACCTGTAAATTATAACATAGTACACATACCTATTTAAGAATGCAGGGAACGACTTGATACTGTATATACGTATATATCATGGACAGCACAGATTTTTAAAATGATATAAAATCAATATTTTTTCGATTCTGACAAATTAGCTCTAATCAAACTTCATTTTATAAATTAAATTTAAGTAACCCCAACTTTTCAAACAAAATATAGTTCAGAGTTAATCCCTTGGGAGATTTAGTGCAAACTTAGAATTAGATGTAACGTGGGTGGTGGGAATAACTTAGCCGTGCCAAAAAAATAGGGGCACACGTAGCGGAACAAGAAATATATATAAATTAAATAAAAGACTCAGTTAGAAATTTTCTGACAGTTCCACTGATCAGGAAGCACCTAATAAAGGTCTGACGGCAAAATGGATGGACGCTGTAATGTTAATAATCAAGATGAGGGCTATAGTCCGAAGGTAAATAATAGAAAAACGGATAACTCGTCATCCCAGAGGATGAGACAGTTCCAAACTATATGCATTCTACTACTAAATATTACTACATAATCTTTTAAAGATTAACCACCATTATTGCTGTTCCAATAAATTATGAATGACACTGCTTCCATGTCTTTTCGCATTTGGTTATAAACGGTGGCTACAGTCCAGAAATTGTACATGTTGAGTCAGGACTGTACTTGTTCCGCATCTGCTCCATATACATTCTAATCTGTTGTTTTAAGGACATTTTAACCATGATAAATAGAAAGAGCACCCCCAGAAATGGCTAGATATGAAATTTGGTGTTTCTAGTGTAAGAAGTATTCACTTTATAACACAGTTCAAGCAAGTCTCGTCTTCAGTCTAAAATCGGCCTTTCAAATTCCTTGTGACAAAGGGTTAAAAAGCAATTTCTTTTAAAATTTGAAGTGGAATAATCCAGAAGGTATCCATTCTATCACTCCCCACAAAATTAGGCATATTACTGGTATAGTTATAATGTGATATTTGGGATGAATGTGGGTCTTATTTCCAGTTTTATGAAATGTCAAACCTCAGGTCATTGCACGTCATTGCAGAGGGTTTGATTTATAAAATTTGCATATTCAGACTGAATTTATTTAAGAAATATGCAGTGATACTATCTGTAATTTTATTATTAATTTCTTTGTTATGTACCTAGTAAGCTAGTATACTTTTAACTCTTGTTCTTAATTGCTTTTTAAAATATAGGAGTCCAAATATGGTATTTTGTCCTAACTCATAATAGACAAAAAATGTCTGTCGAGCACGTGTGCAAATAAATCTGCCAAAATTAAACGGTTTGAGATATTTTGATGAAATAAAAACTGCTAGGTTTCTTTAATCATGTAGATTAAGAAGATGCAATAAGATAACACCTAGTACCTGTCTGAAATTTTCATCTGTGATACCTACTAATAAATAAAAAAAAAACAATCAAGAAAATTCACTGTTAATTCTGTTATTGACTGAAATAATAGCATTGACTTGGTTTCTTTTTTTTATTTTTTAGTGACATCTGGCTACATGATTAATAAGAAGGATATCCGTTTATCACGACAAAATAAGGATGGGTAAAATCCTGGTAACAATTTATCGCTTTATTTATTAGGAATGAGACATCCTTTTTCAAACTATTAGCACTTTTGACATTTACTTCGATAGAAGACGCTAAGAAATCTGTCTGTCGAGAGTTCTTATTCCGGAAATGTTGAAGTCGTGTTTGTACGAATTTCCAAAAACAATTTATTTTACCTGACTGTAAGTAAAACAATATACGACACAGGACAAATGAAAAGCATTAGGAATTGAATAGAAGAATTACTTAACGAAATATTTGATGTTATCAAAGTCTTTTCGTTTTTTTAACCATGCGACAACTCCTGAGAGGTCCTGTATAATTTTAAACTTTACATACAAGCTGATGTTAAAATGTTCTTGGACAGGGCCACTTCTACTAATCTGATCAAATGACCAAAAGTCTGGGCTATTTTTCAATCTATTCTTGGTCGACGTGAGAACTTCTCAGCACACCCTCGTATGTCAATTTCGAAGATCCTATTTCTGGAAGCTTTCACTAGCTAGTGGTCATATGCTTCTCTATCTATCTTTTTAACGTAACTTAATCGCTCAACTAATGGTCGTCTACTCGTGAGCTTTATTGAAAATGACAACGACCCTTGGAACACGTAAATCAGGTTCGGTCACTGCAGTCAGATAATGCTTAATTTCCATCCACACCCTGAATTCTATGAGGAATTACAGCAGCTTTCAGACGCAGTTTAAAATAAGTTTTAAAAATTGACAGAAACGTAATACTTGTAGCCTCCCTTATAACTTCTAAAACCAAAAAATATATCTGAATATTACTGATAATAATAATAATAATAATAATAATAATAATAATAATAATAATAATAATAATAATAATAATACTGCTACTAATACTACTAATAAAGCTTATTCTTCCTTATTTCATTGGTGAGATGTACCATTCGAACATATTATTCCCACGAACCGCTGCTCTGCGGAACCGACACCTAAGAGTATGTTTTTCCGATCACCACAAGCTTAACCTTTTTATTATTAATCAGTGTCTTCACCTCATATTCGCGTAAACTGCGCCTCTTATTCTGTAACTCTCTACCTCGATTGGGTCTCAGGCCTTCTACAGCGTGAACTCCATTGTAAAAAATGTTTGACGTAACACTTCCAATGTTTTGAGAAATGCGCTTTTTAAGGAAAGAAAAAGAAAAAGACAGAGTGGTTAATAATATTTTAAAATATTTTGACAATATTTCTATTGTATCTTCAAGTTATATTTAAAAGTTGCATACAAGTATAAAAAAATGGTTTTAAGAAATACAAATCTTTCTACAAACGTCGCCTGTCTTAAGAAAAAAAAACGCTTGTACTGGTAATCAACGTGTAAAAATTAATGAAACGCAGCTAGCGTGTATGGAATGCAACTGAAACGAAAGTAACCTGATGTTGATCGTGCTTAACTGGAAATGTTTCGTTAGTTGACTAATTACTCAGAGAAATTAGTCAAACAGTTTTTGTATAAATCCTATGGAAATCCCGCACCATTTTTGCCTTCCCCTGAAGCGCGACGTTAGTAGTTTGCATGCGTAACTATCGTCATGCGTTTAAGGGTTGAAAGGTCGGTAGATTCTGGATATTCATTTCAGCGTACCAAACATGAATTGTTTTATTTGTGTTGCACAACGGAAGAATTAAATAAAGCATTTAATGGTCACAGATATGGCGTCAGACAAAGCGGTTCATTTATTACAAACGACTATAATTTCGACGAATATCTTAAGACGAAAAGACTTTTTTGTAGATTTTTTAATATTTTTATATTTGTATGCAATTTTAAAACATGATGTGAAGAAGACAATCATTCTGTCGAAATATTGTTGACAATTGTTAAAAATTGTGTCTTTTCTCTGTCTTTTCTTAAATCACGCTCTTAAGTGTTAATAATAATAATAATAATAATAATGATAATAATAATAATAAAAAAATAACAAACAAAATAAGTGCCTCCTTATTGATATGGCAGTCCCTGCAGACTACAATGTATCTTTGAAGATATTCGAAAAACTGTCAAAATACAAGGACCTTGAAATAGAAATCTCAAAAATGTGGCACTTGGGAACATCAACAATTCCTGTTGTAGTTGGAGCCCTTGGACTGATTGAAGGGATCCCTGGAAGTCCATGCCTCAAAGAGATACAAAAAAATGTTCTGACAAGTACAGCCCACACTTTACGAAGGGCTTTATCTATGTATTTTTTTTATTTTATTTCATTTTTATTTTTTATTTTTTGCAGTGGAAAGTGTCATGATGCCATTTCTAACCTTAGGTCCCTGGGCGGGACCCGGAAACAAATGTGTAAACGCCAGATATCAAAGAAAAAAAAAATAATAATAATAATAATAATGAAAAATTATGTAAACGCGAAATACAGATTCTGTAAAGAACATCCAGAAACGACTGATTATCTTGTATCAGTTTGCACGGTTTAAACCCCACCGAATATAAAACTCTGCATGGCAAGGTGGGCTAATATATGCACAAGGAAACCTGCAACTATAACAGGGAGATAATTGCATGAAATTGGTAAGAACCCCACCCAGACCCGGGTACAAACATAGGATTTGTGACAATGTCATGGAAATTTACAATACACACAGACAGAACAAAAGTTAATGCCACAGATATAGTGATCAAAGGCCACAAACCAGAATCTGCTTTCTTATTGACACGGCAGACTTTCCAGATTGTAACCTTTGAAGATCTAAAAAAACTATCAAATTAAATGTTTATCTCAGGATATCCAGAACTAGCAAAAATGAATATACTCACAGACATAACAAGGCAGCTACATTTGTGCACTGGACAAATATGCAAGAAGCACCAATTCGAAACCGTCGAGAGATGGTATGAGTACCAACCAAACACAGTCACCAAAAATAACGATGTAACTATCATTTGGGACATGCCAATTCAAACTGACTGGGAAATAAAAGTCAACAGACCTTATATTATCATAAAGTACAAGAAATATCAGGAAGTGTCTGCTTATTGACATAGCAGTACCATCTGAGAGAAACACCTCCATAAATATAATCGAGAAATTGTCCAAATACAAGGAACTGGAGACTGACATTAACAGACTGTTGGGAATGAAGACTGACACTGTACTAATAGTAATCGAAACTCTGGGCTAAATGAGAAAATGAATGGACAATTTTAATAACAGTGTACCAGGTAACGTCAACATGGAAGTTGCCCAGAATATCGCCCTACCAGGAACATCCCATATACTAAGAAAAGTGCTATCAATTAAATTTTCCTATAGGGCTTAATTATCATAGTTTGGACCTGGCTCTGCAGGATACAAAGCAGGAAAAATAACATTCACAAATTATAATAATAATAATAATAATAATAATATTGGCACCCACTGAATATAAAACTCGGCATGACAGAGTGGGCCAATATCTGCACTGGAAAATTTGCAACTCCTATGGGAAGGAAACTGAAAGGAACTGGTACGAACACCACCCTGACCCGGTTACGGAGATAAGACATGTTACTATTCTATGGGACTACACACTGACAGAACAATCAAAGCCAACCGCCCAGACATTGTTTTTAAAGACCACAAACAAAATAAGTGCTTCCTTATTGATATGGCAGTTCCTGCAGACTGCAATGTATCTTTGAAGATATTCGAAAACTTGTCAGAATACAAGGACATTGAAATAGAAATCTCAAAAATGTGCCACATGGGAACATCAACAATCCCTGTTGTAGTTGGAGCCCTTGGATTGGTTGGAAAAGATTCCAGTAGGCTGATTGAAGGGATCCCTGGAAGTCCATGCCTCAAAGAGATACAAAACATTGTTCTGACAAGTACAGCCCACACTTTACGAAGGGCTTTATCTATGTAATTATTATTATTTTTATTTATTTATTTATTTTTGCAGTGGAAAGTGTCATGGTGCCATTTCTAACCTTAGGTCCCTAGGAGGGACCCGGAAAGAAATGTGTAAACGCCAGATATAAAACGAAAATAAAAATAATAATAATAATAATGTGGCACATGCGAACATCAACAATCCCCGTTGTAGTTGGAGCCCTCGGATTGGTTGGAAAAGATTCCAGTATACTAATTTAAATGATTCCTGGAAGCCCATGCCTTAAAGAAATACAAACATTTGTTCTCATGAGTACAGCCCTGTTTTCTTTCCAATGGAAAATTTCATGATGCTATTGAAATGCTTTTCGATGCATAAAGTAGGCTTTAGAGTAAACATTTTTAAAGAAAAAACGAAAATAGTTTTGACATCCACCAATAAATGTACAGGGAATATTTCTAACAATTTGAGAAATGTTAGAAATCTATAATTTTAATAACAGTTATGATAAAACCATTTCCTTTGTAAATTTTCTATAAACAATGTTTTGTCAATACCCCTTCGAATTTTCAAAAATGTTAACTTAATTCATTATAATATTTAATATTTCCTGTGATACCTAAGAGGCATAAAATTAATTTCCCACTTATAAGAAACGGTTATCCAAAACTCTGGAATGAACAATTGTTCTTGATTCACGGATTTGTCGGAATAATCTAATCGTTGCAATATTTAATCAGGAATTTTGGGCTTTGTTTTTAGATTTTCACAGATGAAGCGCCTTGCAGTCATTTTAAACCTGTTTTCAGTTCAATATTTTTAATGATATTAATACTAACACGTCGACAGACTCTGAAAAAGAATCTGTAATGTTGTCGGTGTTGGTGTGATATCACGGCTTCAATCAATTTTCCCCTTGGCATAATGTAACCTTTTCAATAAATAATTCCATGCTATGTCTTCTGATGAACTTCCTTGTGTATCTCGACTTCGCGAATTTAAGCGTAGTCCTAGATTGGAAGCTAGGTTTAATCGTTTTACTCTTGAATTTGCTAGATGTAACCTTAAGCACACTTCCAATAATTTCTTCTCTTGCACTTGTAGAACGATTTTCACGATTTTTTGCTTTCATATAAACTATTGTCTTAAAAAATTTAAATACAACTTCAATGTGCATTGTCTCTCTCGTTGAATGATGTTTTTTATGGTTCTTTCTCTCCTTCAAACTATTCGCAATTTCTTTCATTATCATTACATCTTAGTAGATTTATGGATTTGATTATGATGAAATGATAAAACATTTTCTGTAGCTATGTTTAGTTGAAGTGACGCTGAAATTCTACAATCTACTCAAAGAATACTCATTTCAACATATACACGAATAAGGATGCAGAATATATTAACTAAAACGCTGTGAACAAAACAGCAAAGCTGATTATACAGTCCAAATGAAAAACAAATTAGAAAAAATATTCCATTCTATTATCGAACCATCATGTTTACGCTGTCATGTTTTACTCTGTGATCTTGGTAAGCGAAACAATTCATCCAAGAACGAAAATACGTCATCTCTGATATGTAATCAAAAATAAAGATGCTGGACAACACGTCGCTTTAATTATTAGATGTTAAACAAGCTAAATGCAAATATTTGTCCAAATAATTATTAGTATAAATGTTGTTTAAATTCTTATTTATCAAATTATTGATATGTTGGACGAATAAACATCACGTGACGCAGATGATCACGTGTTAATGGCGGAGACAGAAAAAAACAACGGCAGAAACACATATACAATGTAGTAATGGAATTCGGGCCATAACGACTTATAGTGCGTTATCAGTTATAGTGAAGTGTATGAATGTTGAAACAGATTAGTTTGATTTGGCCTTGTTAGTTAGATAGCCCACCATAAGAGGGGTATAAAACAAGAAAACCAAATTGTAAAGTGAAAGAACAAATTTATATTCATATAAATCACTTTAGGTCTTTACAGATAAAATTAATGTACTTTGGTTGATACAAGGGTGTCAAAATATTCGTAGTAGTCCTTGCAAGAATGAGTGTATGTGTACGTAGGCAGGAACGTATGTGTGGATGTATGTATGAGCGTTATCGTAGGACAGGAATATCTTTGAAGTAATCGCCCAGTCTTAAAATGTTCCGTTTGTTTATCAAGTATAAAAGAGGTGAGGGAGAAAGGTAGATATAATAATAACGATCGCTTGACGTTTGTCAAGGGACATGTTAATACGCTCGTCTCTTTTTCTCTGGTGACAGGCGAACTTGACCGTCTTTTATTTTGTTTGTGGGGCTTGAAAAGGTCATTTAGAAATTCCTTTCCAGAAATGATTTGGGCTTTTCCATTGGACGATGAACAAATTTCGTGTCGGCTAGCGAAAAAGTCCGTAAAATAATTTGTTTCTAAGAATTGAAGATTATTTGAATTTTGTCTTTAAAGGTTTCCTAGTTTTCTATTGGCCGAAAAACATTTCGCATCAAGGTGTGAAATTTCAGGAGTTTTGTTTTGCATTCGCTTTTGCGTGTGTGTTAAGCAAAGTTTGTACATTCGTCTTTTTTAATTTTCAACAAAATCAATGAGTCAGTGCTTAGTATTTGAATGTTAAATCTAGATCCTGTTTTGTTTACTACAGACTAAGCATAAATTGTAAGAAGACTCAATATTTGGCGGTCAGCAAGCGGGTCAACAAGCTACGAATTGGATATGTCAAAAAGATGTACAGATGGAAAATGTAGCACCGAAATCAGAAGTTGCATTTTAATTTAAAAAAAAACACTTTCGAAAAAGTAAACAAATATTAAGAAACAGAAAATTAGGAAACAAAATAAAAGAGGGCAGAACTGCTATGTAATGAAACTCCTTCTATATGTCAGTGGAGGTTATACATTTTTTTCACCGATGAAGCGGAGACATGAATATAGTTCTACAGAAGGATGATGAGACTACCATGCATTAAACATGTGAGCAAAGAGGAAGTTTTAAGGAAAAAAGAAAACAAAAAGGAAAGAGATTTAGAATCAGAAAGATACGGCTGATAACTTTAGTCTACATAATGAGGAAAGAGAGCTTGGAAACTTTGACACTAACATGATATAATAATGGCGGAAGAATTGGCATCTATGCGGACGACACTACTATTTACTCCTGCCTCAAAAACAAATCTAGTGTTACCGACGAAACTAACCTGGCCGTTTGTCTAGAAAAGGACCTCCAATCGGTTGTGGATTGGGGCAGGAATTGACTGGTTAACTTTAATGCCTCAAAAATCGCTCTCTATTGCTCACCACAGACAACCATCCCTGCCTCCCATTAGAATGTCTGACGCTCAACTCTATGAGAGCATCTCTTTGCGACTGTTCGGTCTCACATTGTCCGCTGACCTGAGATGGAACTAATACATTGAGTCAATAGCTTCGTCCACCGCTAGGAAAGTTGGCGCCCTATGCCACGCCAGGGAAGTTTTTCTCGCCGGAGTCGATTCTTTAAATCTATAAATCAACCATTTGCCCTTTCATGGAGTATTGCTGTCATGTATGGTCTGGAGCCCCTACTAATTGTCTCCATGTGTTTGATAAAATACAAAGACGGATATGCAATGTAATTGGCCCTGATCCGGCATCTCGTCTGCAGTCGCTCTCTCACAGACATGCCGTAGCCTCCCTCTGTCTTTTTTTACAAGTACTTTCACGGTAACTGCTCCGATGAGCTGCTTTCGCTGGTTCCTAGACTTCATGAATTTAAGCGCTCAACTAGGCTGGCATATCGCTCTCACCCTTTCACTGTCGAAACTGTTAAATGTAGCCGTCTCTCCTACTCCAATAGCCTCATGTCTCGCACTTCTCGCCTGTGGAACTCCCTCCCCATTTCTTGTTTTCCTGATAGCTATAATCTCCAAATATTCAAATGTAACGTCAATCGACGTGTCCAGATGCCCTGATCCATCCCCTAACCGTTGCTCCATCGTTTCCTCCATCACTCCTCTCTGTTCTCGCTTCAGCTCTGTAAATCCCCGCGTGCTACTGGCTTCCTGCCTTGCTTGGGGTTGAATGCTTAAAGAAAAATAAGAAGGGGACAGCGAGGAACTTAGCTAATGATATGTATAAAAGGATAGATAGCAAAAAAAACAATATTAAAAAAAAACAAACGTTGGTAAGTACTATATAGGATATGACGTTGTGAAGAGCCATGATCACCTCTGTCCTTAACAAACACGAACTAAGTAAAACGATGAAAACCTTTTTAATTGTTTTACATAATTAGTAATCTTGATATGGAACTTAATAATTGGCGAAGATCAGACCACCTCGGTCCTTCCTCAGAAATTAATTGAATTACTGTATTACTGTATTTGGCAGTTTGTTTACACTTTATACAGATTTATACAGATAAATATTTCAATAGTTAAAAATTTCTTTAGATATAGTTAAAAAAAAACCTTTTTAAACAACATCTAAAATACTATCGTTAGATTTACGTTAAAAAATTCAAGCATAGTTGCATTCCACATCACGTGACGTCCGCGTATAACGACAAACGCTGTAAACAAACTGCCAAATACAGTAATACAGTAATTCAATTAATTTCTGAGAAAGGACCGAGGTGGTCTGAAATATTAAATATATATAAAAAAATAGAAATAAATACTTTCGCAAAACAAAAAACACCCATTTTTTTTTTCTTGGATGAACAGTAATATATATATATATATATATATATATTATATATATATATATATATATATATATATATATATATATATATATATATATATATATATATATATATATATATATATATATATATATACCGAGAGAGAGAAAGAGAGAGTGAATTAATATGAGATATGTTTGCAACTTAGCTGACTGATGATATCTTCAGCATCCCGATTACAGAGTTTCGTAGGCGGACCTGTCCCTCCACCCAACAGGAAGTATCAATAATTTACTACATCTATTTTTCCTTTTCTTTTCCTGATTATATACTTTGATAAGCATTTGATAAGTTGTTGTGTGCAAGATCACGTTTGTGTTCATATATACGTAATTTGTGTAATATATATATATATATATATATATATATATATATATGTGTGTACCACACCTATATATTGGTATTTCTAAATTAACACATATATTATTCAAACATGTTTGTTTTGTTTAAATTCTTCATCATTATTTCTCTTTTGTCCTTCCTTTTATGCTTCCAATGAAATTCACCCTTCCTTCCATATCCTCTTCCACAACAAGACTTATTAAGATACCGTAGCTCAGTGTCGTTTCCGCGTCTCCCCATTTAATTGACTCAACGGTTTGATTTCCATAGTGATTGCATTTCACCGCCCTAAGCTCTTTCAGACCTTCCGGTACACTTGCCACCTGCTTCACGCCATGGTCAATTGACGTTCCATTTCGAATCAAACAATGCGATCGGGATTTCCTGGAGGAAATTATCGATTCGCTTGCCGTGGAATGTCAAATGCATCTCATGGACGCACGCCACAAAAGTTGCAGCAACTGCACCGGAAGAGTGCCTTTAACGTGATTCAGGTTAAAGCTTATGATTAATATTTAGCCTTGTGTGCCAATTTATATGAGCCGATACAATTAAAGTATTTCCTTAAATTTCACGTTCTTTATTTGGTACGACACGCTTGTTATTTTCAACTCATTTTCTCCGCGAGACGACTGTTTGGTGATAGTTAATAACATTCATAGCGGAACGTTTTATTGAACCGGTAAGCTTATATTATTTTGAAGAATTCCCACCGGAATTAATGTTCCAAAAGTCACTTAAATTTGGTAAACATTAACATAAAATTCTCTAATTGGAATATATTTCCTTGTAACTACATTTTATCTATAGTTGCAGTTGTGTTCAAAATATATTTAGTTGAAGCCGTAAAGCTTTGTTCAGAAAATTTCATTTCGGCATATGACCCATAAGGAGTTGATATGCCGTTTAAAAAAAAATAATCAATCAGTCAATAAAACTGATGTCCCTTGTAGTGAACGGCTGTTTGGACTTCTGTTCGCCCCAGAATTCAGGTAGAACTCATGTATAGGATCCATCGACAAAATTCTTGAAAATTGTCGATTCCTTGCACAGGTCCAGTAAGTACCAAACACCTCCTAAGTTTTATCATTACAAGCTCTAAATTGGACCCAAAATTGGTTATTGCTGCCATATCTGGGCTGGAGTTGTTCTCTCCTCACTTTCCTGCCTAGAATGAGTTCAATATCGTCTGCACGGCCTCTTCTAATCTAAACCCACATCTATTGTCATTTCCCTGGCAAATAATGTAAAGAGCCGCATTCCTTAGTTCAACAAGTCTTGGCCTTTGCAGATAAGATGCGCCATGTCATTTACAGTGGGACGAATCCTCCACGTTCCCATCGTATTCCATTAGTAAAGAAGAAATGTCACTCAGACAGATTACTCCAAAGTACCGCTACTTTGGGAAACAGGTTTCCGATAGTTATTGACAGTATTTACATTGGTCGGACCGTTGTCCTCATCTTTATTTCCATAATCAAGGCGTTTCGACCGTTGTACGCTAAGTGGTACTTCAGATGATATACGTTGGGTATCTGTCTATATTTCTGAGATGAGGTATTTATATTATTCGGAATATTGTCCTCATCTTTGTCGCCATATTTATTACAAAAATTCGGTCGTTGTACTCTCCGGCCTTCTTCAGGTGGTTGGAATGTCGAACTAAACCCTTTATTTCGCTCACTGGGGTAGACTGTTCTAGTTCCATGTGCCATGTTTAATGGATGTCAGTTATCAGTTATCTCCTTTTAATTTCCCTCCCAAGTTCTCCACTGCCTGAACTGGGTATTGAACTCCCAATCTTTGGGACCTGTCACTGGATCTAACTATCGCCTTTATCCACTGTGCCATGTGTCCTTGAGAACCTGGAGAAGGCCGAAACATTGAAATAAATATGGCGACAGAGATGAGGACAATAGTCGGAATAATGTAAATAGTGGATATACGTTGGATATCCATTGTTTTGTGATATACGTATTATAGGAGGGGGATAAAATGTACACTCGTGGAATGACAACAATCTACCCCACGCCACTTGCACTAAATAAAAGAATCGGTTTGAAATGCCAACGTTTATCACCTGAAGAAGACCGAGGTGTATAACGGCCAAAGCATCGTGAATATGACAATAAATATGAGGACAACTGTCCGAATGATGTTAATAGTGTAAATAGTTACAATAGCTCATTTCAGAAATATAGACAGATCCTGAAGAAGGCCGGAGCTTACAACGGCCGAAGCGTGGTGAATATGACAATAAAGATGAGGACAACTGTCCGAAAAATGTAAATCGTGGAAATAGTTACAATACGTCATCTCAGAAATATATAGACAGATCCTGAAGAAGGCCGGAGCTTACAACGGCGGAAGCGTCGTGAATATGATAATAAAGATGAGGACAACAGTTAGAACGATGTAAATAGTGTAAATACTTACAATACGTCATCTCAGGAATATGAAGAGATATTCACGATAGGTTACCCAATCGGAAAAACTTACTCTTCAATTTTAGGCTCAAACATATTCTTTTCTACATATCCTGATGAACTGCACTCCTCCTCTTCCGTTAATACAACAACAGTATTAAGTAACCCTCTACCTTGAGTTGCTCTTAAGATTTTCAAATCTAGGGTTAACCGTTTTTCCTGCCTACATGACATTATGAACTGTAAACCTTACACCCTCCACTCACGATCATACAACAATCGCATTCAGTAATCTCTACCTTGATTTGCTCTTAAGCTTTTCAAGTCTGGGGTTAACCGTCATTTCTTCCTACATATCATCATAAACTGTATTGCTTACCGCCTGCTCTCACGTTAATACAACAACCGTATTAAGCAAGCCTCTACCTTGAGTAACTCTTAAGCTTTTCAAGTCTAGGCTTAACCGTTTTTCCTTCCTACATATCCTCATAAACATTTTCCCCTCCTTTTACGCTCATACAACTCATAATTCTTTCCCACTCTCATGCAACGGCCTCATAGAGTAACCCTCTATCGCGCCTTGTGTGGCACGAACACAAGCAAAATATATCAAGATTCTGTTTTATATGCAAAAGCATTCTTAACATCTGTCATGATTATGTACCTGAGTCACAGGACAAGCTAAACAAGAAAAAGTTCTCCGTCGAAGGGCATTTACATTGTATATACGTTGAATTTGCTAATACAAGATGTGCAAAAATGTGCATGTATTTTGATGTGTAGTTTAATGTTTTAAAATTCATCGTGGAAGCCTCCAATCTGCTGCAGATTTCTGATAATATCGTTGGGATTTACAGTAATGAAGATATACGAGATTACTTTTTCATGCCTTTCTTGACAAGTGGAAATAAAATTAAACTTTTTACCTCCGGTTCTGGCAGCATTAATGTTGAATGATTGAGATAATCTTCCATGTGTCACTGATAGCAAGTTTATCCCCATCTGCATACTCCGTGTATGTATTCCTAAGTCCGAATTTCACTTTATACGCACATATGCGGAAAGGGAAATCCACTTGTAAATTCCAAGATCTATACTTATTTTCCTAGCTACGTTATCTATTTTTTTTTTTAATGTTCAATACATGTCACGTTTAGACTGGCGAATAAATCGAATATTTATTAGCATTTATTTAACGTCGTAATCCGTTGTTGGACAGAAATACTTATAAGAAACCCTTCATTTTAAACTCTTAAATATTCTTTTTACCAGTAAATGATGAAAGAATGTGTCGATTCATTTCGAAAACTCTCCTGGATTTCTCGGAGCTGAAGACTTCCCAAATATATTACCTAACATTAAACGTTTCTTCATAATCTATGCTGAATTTGTTCCCACAGGCTAGCTTGATACACATTAATAATGGCATAGGTAAAAATGGCACGGGTAAAATGGCGCAAGTGGAAAATAGCAAAAAATGATACAAAGCGAAAACACCAGAATGGATCAGGTTTTGAGTGGACTTGGTCGCAAAATAAGATTTTAGTTTTTGTTTTTTGTTTTTTTTTTGCTTCTAAATGTAGATATAATGTTCTTTTTTTAATTTACTAAATAGATAACGCGTGCATTTCAATTTTTTTAGTATCTTTTTACTTTGTGCCATTTTTCCCTATTTTCCCACATGTGCCATTTTACTCGTCATTTTTACCTGTGCCAATTTTACCATATCATTTTTACCTGTGACATTTCTACCGTTGCCATTATTACCTAATTTCGGCTAGCTTAACATATCTATACCTTCTTTAATGTGCCTTTTTTTTTTCAAGACGTCAGTGGTAAAGGCAAAGGTAATGGTAATATTAGCCGTCTCTTTATAAGGAAACATTCGGCATTCATTGATCAAGAAGCCAATACTGCTGTCTATTGAAATATATAAAATCTTTCTCTCAGGAGAGATTTTCAGGAAAATAGGTTTCTCATATCCAGTAGCTTTTGTCGTTCTTTCCAGTATTGAAGGTGGTGTCCTTAATTTTTTTTATTTGAAGTATTGTGGAATGTCATCATCTTGATTATGTCATTATTTCCTCTTGCAGTTACGTGCTATCCATTTTCTTTGTTACAGCTGTTGGAAGTATTAAAGTGATGTCGTTTCTGTTACTGCATAATATACCTCTCAGTGCCTGTTCTGCTATCCATTTTTATTAGTTATATTTTCCATCTTCCTTCAGTATGCCTTGCAAGTCTCAAGCAAGTACTCATTAGGTGTTTGGGAAATTTTCAGCCATTCCTTTTTGATTCTACGTATAAATATATATATTATGTTTTCCACATTCTTTAAATTCTTCTTCGTTTCTCACTTGCTCCGTCGAAACAAATCAAGTCTCCTCTTCATCAGTGACGAAATCATTCCGAATTCTCTTTTAATTTGCTAATGTGTCGAGAGGATGAATGTGACAATGCAGTTTCCCCAGATATTAAATAACATTGTCGAGAAAAGGAAGACGAGTTAATATTTTCAAAATGTGTGACAGTAGGTAACGCAGTTTCGCGCTTAAAAATGAAACTATAATAACATTAATTAATGTTTGCTAATGTTAAAATATCTACTTCTCTAAGCTCAAGTAAAAATTACTAATATTTACCAACAAAATCAAGTTTTAATTGAACTATATTTAACTTTAGTCTCAAGCATAAAATGTCTACATATAGCCCGAGGCCAATATTTTGACACAGGTATAAACAACCTGTAGGTTAATATATATGGATAGCGGCTTGGATTGAGAAATCGGAGAGCCGAGTTCGAATTCCAGTCGAATCAATTACATTCACTTACGTGCTAATACCCTTGGGAAAGGTGTGAATCCTCTTCTTCTCCCTCCAGCTATGGGTAAATAGCAGGATAGACTGGATTCTATACCCTTGGATGGCAACCGGTCTAGGAGAAGGACAACTCTGAATTCAAAACCTACGGAGGATCTGGGGACATTGTGGCACTTAGTGCACCAGGTCTCTGTATTCGGCTCTTCGAAAAGTATGGATGGTTCTGCACAAAACCTTCACCACTATAATCAAATCTCATGTGCTGTTGTCGGGCTGTTGGTTTCCTTGGAACTGATCTGCTTGACCCTCATACGTCGAATCGACGGGAGAGTCGAGAGTATATATATATATATATATATATATATATATATATGTATATATATATATATATACATATATATATATATATATATATATATATATATATATATATATATATATATATATATATATATATATATAAACGTGCCTAATAAAAGTATTAATAGATTTGTTTGGAAATTGTAAACTATAGTCAAGCACAAGTGTACTAGAATCGTCCTTTCAATTTTGTTTCAGTGCACACATCGGAAGATCACTGACAGCAGTTATCTCTATCTATAAAAGGCAGGATGTGTGTGCGTGTGTGTGTGTGTGTGTGTGTGTGTGTGGGTGTGTGTGTGTGTGTGTAACGAATGTACGGCCGCAATTTTCGACGGATTTGCACCAAAATTTACATGCACATGCTCTAAGTTAGTGGTAAGGCCAAGACCGACATTGCATTTCCCAACTCCCATCGATAGTGGAAATAATCGATTTTTTCGGCAGTTTTCATGTAGTTTGCGGCCATTTTCTACTGGCAAGAATGAGAGCCTATAGCTGGCTGCCACGAATAGGCAGTAAGATTCTATTGGCCAGCGTGAGAGCCAACAGCTGACAGACACGAATGTTAACTAACACGCTAGCATGCAAAAAAAAATCTATAGCTGCATTCTTCACAAGTGGGAAAAATGTAAATCTGCATGGCACTTTACTCCAAGTGGATCATTCGCTTGCTTAAACTCAACGTTGATTCTGATTCCGCAGAACTGTGTTGGGTGTGAAAAAGTATTTGTTGTTAACATTCTTTTTTCATTCGGTTTTCCCAGTTAAGAGTCTTTTTTTTTAAGCCGATCGTTTTCTGCTCATTTTATTTATTTATTTTTTCGTAACAGATTTTATTTCAACGTTTAGTATAGAGCTTAGAAAAACTTCGCAATGTTAGATTGACAAGAAGTAAGGCATGTAGCAACATCAGAACGGCAAAGGGAATTCCTTTAAAGGCAAGGAAGGGCAAAAATATTTTAAGTCAAGTGAAAGCGATTGTTGTATGAGTCGTACGATTTTTGAATCAAGCACGGGGAATGCTAGTTTGCAATAAGCAAGCAAACTTGGCTACAGATAAAACCACCCTAAACGTTAAGACGTTTGTCTTTCAAACTTTCTTTAACTCCTCTTTTTTACCACACACACACACACACACACACACACACACAGACACACACACACACACACACACACAGCTGAGATCAGCAAGTTTTAATTTCCAGCTAACATAATACACATTAGTTGAATAATTTCTTCTCACGTTTATCTAACTCGGTCCAGAAACAATAAAAAAGTAATTTCGTTATGGCCCACGTGCTTAACGAACGATCCCTTGAATCCGGGTTTCCTTAAATTCAGGGTTACTGAAGATATATGTCGTAAAATCAACCATTTCAACCCAACATTCAGGAGTAAAGTTTACGCTCCGGGCGAACTTGAAATTTACCACGTAAGGCACCAGCCTCGTATTTCTACAAGGTCTTCAAACAAAAGCCGCCAGTCATGCCATACTTTCCAAACACGTGAAGAATGGTGACCTCCATAAATAGCTGTCGGGCGTATATAGTTCACGCCAGAAATTACCAGGGGTTTGTATTTAATTGAATGCCTATCACGAACCTTTAAGAGTGGTTGATCAGTGGTGACCTTACCATTTACTATGGCTCATCATACGAGATACTAAAAAAAAAAGATTTGTACTCGTTGACACAGCAGGGCATCAAAAAAGCTAGTTACATCAAATTGTTAACCAGAAGATGATCGCTCACCAGCCAATTTCAGAAGCAGACATCTAATTATAAATCCAACTAAAAGAGGAAGTCAAGGAAGCTAAACGTACAATATACACACCCAAAACCACCGGACACGTGAGGTGGAAAATAGAGTCTCCCGCATCGACCCGATTTCATTATTTTAGCGTTCATTCGAAGTCATATAGAACCAGCATACTCCACGGTTGATGATAATTTGGCGTGGTACGTTAATTTTACGCATGGCAGATTTCGTTTCATATTCTATTCCTAAGATAATATTACATGTTAAATGAACCGTAAATTTTATTGTAGACCTATACACGAGTTGAAAGGTTTTGCTTCAAAAGAGTACATGTATCTGCTTATCTGCTTATCATATGTTCAATGACAAATTATCGGAAATTATGATAAATAATTTTGCATTGTAGGAGAAATATGTGTAAATATTTCGCAGAAAATGTTTTGCAACATTTGAAAAGTGTTTGTTGCCCCAGAATTGACAGCCATAATTATGTCTAAGGAGTGGCACTAAAATTATTCCCCTCTCTAAACATCTGATACCGCCAAAATACAAAGAAGACGTACTAACTCAGAATTAAGACACACACACACGCACACACACACACACATATATGCACACACACATACACATATATATGTATGTACAAACACACAGACACACACACATATATATATATAATGTTCATATATATTTCTTCAATTCCCTCTTACAAATTGCACAGTGATATAGATGCATGTACTTACAGCCATACATAACGCTATATATATATATATATATATATATATATATATATATATATATATGCACACTCACACACACAAACACACACACACATATATATATATATAATTATTTATTTAAATATTATAACATAAATATGTTATAAGATCACTACAAAAATAGCCATTTTGTTTCAACACTTCTGGTGTCTTATCAAGTTATGATGTTGAATATATATATATGTATATATATATATATAAATATGGTTTTAATGTATGCTATATTTATGGTTGAAAGTGCTTAATCTGTGGGATAGATTTTATTAAGTCTTCGTTAGAGTTTGAGAGAAAACAGTTTCTTTTTTGTTCTTCATATATATATATATATATATATATATATATATATATATATATATATATATAACGAGTGAACACTGAGGTCAACACCTCTTAAAGAGGTGAAATTCTGTCTCATGCCTGAATGTAATATTTGAGCCGTCTTCTCTTCTCTTTTATGTTTACCCGTATTTCATCTTAAATATTGAGCGCTTAAATCAATAAATTTATCATAAATTTAACGCATTATTGATTATCAGTAATAAAGTTGACAAACCATCTATAAAATAGCCACAATTCTGATCCACAATTATTTCCACTCAACAACCCCTAGAATATATAAAAACATACCCGTTATCGCCCAGCCAATAACCGTAGTATAATACAATAGACCTACCCAGAAAACATCAGTCATCAGCATATATAAGAATAGTCGAGGTAAAACACCACGAACATGACCTGACGATTTTTGTTTAAACATGAAACAGACTGTCACCGCTGGGTTTTGACCTCAGTGTCCACTTATATATATATATATATATATATATATATATATATATATATATATATATATATATATATATATATAGAGAGAGAGAGAGAGAGAGAGAGAGAGAGAGAGAGAGATTATGAAATGGACAAAGTCCGACAATTATTTTAATACATTTTTTATAGATACAAGTATTTAAGTAAATGCTCTGTTTATAATAAACAGTATTAAACAACATTTACCGGCCTGAATGTCCGAGAAATTTTCATAAAAAATATTCGTCCTCCGACAGGATTCGAACCTGTTATCCTATACGGAACCGTCATATAGCCTGACGTGTCTTAAAATAATTGTCGGACTTTGTCCATTTCATAATGTGTGACGTCATTTGTTTACATTTGATACGCCATGAGCAGTTATGAATGTACGTGAAAGATTCATGGAAGATTGAAGTTTATAAGCAGTAAATTCGACCTTGCCAACCGAACGATCCTCCGTGGCCGAATCGGTTAAGGTCTGCTATATTTATGGGATAAAGTGTTCAATATCAGAGATAGAGCATATGTAAATATAAATAGAAAAGCGAACATTGAATTCAACACTGAGAGGCAAACAGGCTGTTTCATGCTGGACGCAATCGTCAGGCCGCCTGGCGATTGCGTCTAGTATGAAACAGCCTGTCGCCTCTGAGTGTTGACTTCAATGTTCACTTATACCTACATACATACATACACACACACACACATATATATATATATATATATATATATATATATATATATATATATATATATATATATATATATATATCAAGATCATTAATATATATAATAATTTTTCGTACTTTAACATAAATATTATTTTTATTTGCTATTTTATCTGAAGGGAATTTAAATGCTGACAATACAAAGGAATAATTATATTCATTTATGAAATTATAGCAAGATAATTATCACAGAAAAAAATCTTTTAAAGTACATGATCTCAGTCGACCAAAAATCAAACATTAAATGTCTTTCATATTTTTAATTGGGAGAAGATAATGTGATGCAATGGTACTACAGGTAGACTATATCTTAATACTTTATGACACTTTAAATGTTTCGCTAATAGTAAAATACACCACGGCATGACTAATAATTTTAATGTTCATTTTTTCATCGAAAAATTATAAAACTATAATGGCATCACAGAAACATATTTTTATTAAGTATATGCACTAGTACTGCGAGAAAATGAGAGAAAGCAAGGTATTAAGTACTGTACCTGTTAGGCATGAAACTAAACCTTCCCTGATTCCGTTCAGCCTCATTCACCAATTACAAGTATGCGACATCGAGGTCAGCAAAAGATGTCGATAATTGTTGAATGTTGTCGGAGGACTTAACGTTTAATACCTAATCAATAAATTAATAAATATTACACTACAAATTATTTATCTAAATTATTCAAAACTAAAACTAATGTCTTCATCTTTGTTGTTATTATCATAACGATTCAGCCCCTCCGTGTTACGGTCTTCTGCAGGTGGCTTTCGTTACGTCTATATTTAGACAACTTCGATGTGGACTGTTTACTTAATCTACGGACGTATATTTTTCTCGTTCTTATTCAGTACCATTCGTTTACTCCTCGCTTTTTCCACCCACTGATTCTCTGTCTGTACTGCCCAGACCTGAGATTGAACTCACACTTGTTGTGTTCAGTGTTGTCGAGGCGACCTCACCAAAGAGGTGTATCCACTTGCATTATTATACATACGCCAATTATCCTCTTCTTAAATTTCGCCTCACGATTTTTATTGGCTGTTTATTGCGTCATAGAATACAGTATAAAAAAGACATTTTCTAATGAAGAGACGTATTTTTTCGGGGAAATTTCTTTCATGGGGAAAGTGTAAGTTTTCTAAACATGAACTGAATAAATTTATTCAAAGTTATTTTGCAAAGACGGTGGATACTTGCAAATACCATGAAAGAATACGATGGAAACCTTTAGAAAGCCGGTGGTTTTAATCGTGATGTTCAATAGATGTTTTCTTTAGAATAACAAGTAAACAGGTCACAGTGGTTCCTATAGAATAATCGACCAAATGTTTTTACAGAGACTCAGCCATTTTTGTAACTACTCTAGCTATCATTAGTATTAACAGTAGTCGATTAGTATTAACAAAGTGGACATTACTTTATATGGAATATAATCAGGCATGACTGTGAATTTTCCGCTGAAAATAATACAATGGGAATTCACTATTGCCATTTGACTTTTATCACTTCCTAAAAGAAATCAGATTTTTCTTTTGGAAAACATTTTGTTGCAAAAATGCTCGGTAATACGCATTGACATCATAATTTATTATGTAATAATTTAAAAAAATGTCTATTGAATCAAGAATAGGATTACTTGTGCAGACAGCAAACAAAATGTGAACATGCGAGAGATCTTGCGTGATTCTAAAAGACGAAAGAAGAAAAAAATAAAAACACGTATATATATATATATATATATATATATATATATATATATATATATATATATATATATATATATATATATATATATATATATAACATCGTATCGTCCGATCATCATCAGGTAGTAAATTAGTTAAGTTTTTTAAATCCAGGTAATAATTAGACATCGAAAGTGTAAACCGATTGAAAGCCCTGGCTAGTAGAAAAATAAGACCACTCAACACCAGAATTTATAAACAAGGATCGTACCATTCAGTAACGGATATGATGTTGATTATATTTTATTATTAAATGTTGTTTGCGACTGTGATTCTTGCCATAATTAGCTTCATTATTTGTTATTCGTATGAATGATTTATGTTATATAAATTGAACACGTACCACATAATATATATATATATATATATATATATATATATATATATATATATATATATATATATATATATATATATATATATATATATGCACATTGCTTTGAATACAACAGACCAGGTGCTTTGATTTAGTTTTTTTTCATACAATTCTTCATGTGATCTAATATTTTTTTTATATTCGAGTGTTAAATTATATGAAAACTGTCCACTTGTTTTTTTTATTTTTTGCTTTCGGCTATACATTTAGCCATTTTCAAGGTACAAATATATTAACTGTTAACAAGAAATAGAAGCTCAATTAGGTCTATTTTAAATATTCATGGGGACCTACCAGACCCCATTCGTAACATACTTGTTAACAGCATAAATATAATAACATCATCTACATGCAAAAAAAAAAGGCTAAAAATAATGAAAGGCATTACAGTAAAAACCAAAAACAAAAAAAAAACGCTTAATGATATCAACTATGAACATGGATACAATATCGTGACCGTATTTTGAAAAGGAAAACATTATATAAAACTCACAAGAATCTATTTCTTGTTAACAGTTAATATATTTGAAACTTGAAAATGACTAAATGTATAGCCGAAAGCGCTTGGATAAAAAGAACAAGTGTATATTTTTTTTATATAATTTATGATCACAAAAGAAAAAAAAATTAAACCACATGCGAAAACCTAATGGTCCAAAGTATGTGTACTGAATCAATGTGCCTACTACATGTGTGTGTGTGTGTGTGTGTGTGTGTGTGTGTGTGTGTGTGTGTGTGTGTATTGTTCATGTATTTCCCAAAAGAGAAGCGGGTTCTCTGTGAGAGATTTACATGTTGACGTGTGAGCCGAAAAATTAAGAAGAGGACGATAGAAATATCACAGAATATTTATAGTCATGATAGAGTCCCCTAGGAGCAGTTTCGAAAATTAAGAAGAGTTACCTCCGAAAAGGAAACAACATGGTTTTTTAGGAAGATAAAGTAAATCTCAGATCTGGAGATGAAAAAAAATACACAAACCCCCACTTCAAAATAGCGGTTTTCGTCCCGGCTCGAAAACAATCCTTGATACTTCTGTTAAAAACATAGCTTTTGCTACCATTTTCTCTCTCATTAATTTCCATTTTCTTATTTCTGGCAGTTTCTTAATACATGGGATCTCGGGAGAAATGGCGAGATTTGAAATGACACCTCACACTCAGGACTATGACAGGAATAGTTTTTTTTTTATTGCTATTCTGTTAGTTTAATTACTGAAAGAAAAAAGATTTAAAGAAAATTTATATAAAAGCTAATTCTTTATATAAACGGTAACAGAATTTATTAAAAGATCGCCAAATATATTTTCTATTCTAATTACCATATACCAGAAATAATACCCAGTTATACATTGAATAATCCCCTTTAATTTGTTCATTTATCCTATACTGACATTTTTTTTTTGTTTAGCTGTAAAATATTAGTGGAATTTTCATAATTAAAGCAGTTCGATACACTTAAAATGTTAGTTGTTATTTATTTTATATAGGGAAGCTTATTATAATATACTTCCATCTGTACAGTGTTGACATCTTTTTACTCCCAGGCTGTGATCTAAATGCTAAGGTCATTACCACTTGCAGGGTGGAAAAATGGTTTCTTTGAATATCTGAGCAATTATAAAAATTGTTAACGAAACAAAGAATAGCAAACATTTGACTAATTTGTTTAATAATGAATATGCAAATTAGGTCTCTTAATTTAGCCAAGTGTCCAGTATATGGAATATGTGGGCAAATGTGTAAAACAAACAAAAATAACATAAAAATAAAATCAATTCCTGCCTCAATTTCTGGGATGAGGAGATAACATTATTTACATTATTTACACTCAGATTATTGTCCTCATCTTTGCTGTTATTATCCCAATATTTCAGCTGTTTTGCCCTACCGAATTTTCACTCCTTGGAGACTTCGAGGAATTTCGAAATGATACCCTTGATTTAACCCCGAGGATCCATATCTCTTTAAGTATTTTATGAAATTTTCAAACATTCACTGCCATATAGGATATTAGACATTAAAGCAGCAAGTCAAGCACCATGTTCTTGTCTTTAACGAACCATTCCGATCTCTAATTGGTACACATTCTGGAAAAGCATCTTTTGATATTGCAATGGACTTTCGTATTTCTGTGTTAACCATTCCATTTTCTAGTTCAACAGAACCGGAATAAATTATTTACACTATTATATTCGTACTATTTTTCTCATCTCCGTTCTTATTATCACAAGGTTTCGGCCTCCGGCCTACATCAGGTCTATATCGATCTGGGTAACCTATAGTGTATTCAGAATGGAACTCTCTATGTTAATCTACATGGGTTGTCAATTCTCGTTCCACTGCTCATATCTAGGGATATCATCTAGTTCTTATTTTTAGTACTACTCAATAAATGCTCGCTCGTTCAAGTACACAGTGCCCGGTCACAATCTCAACGTCACCGAAAGAGTTGAAATTACCAAAAATACTAGATTTTGACCTCTTCATTTCACTTTTGGGCTGTGCCTTTCGCTGCCGACCATATTTTCTATTTTTTTTTTGTTTGTCTAAAATGTTTTACTTTGTGTTTTCGGAATCTGTCATCAGTACAAGTTATTTTGTTTTCCTATTCTCCAGCAAATACAAGGTTTAAATGACGAGAAAAGTGAGGGTTATTGAATGGGGAATTTGTAAGTATGTATAGGGTGGGATCAAGTGTTTTATATTATGAGGATATGTATAATGCATAGTCTATCTCTGATATTGAGCACTTTATCCCATAAATATAGCACACTTTAAGACTATATTTCTTCATATATATATATATATATATATATATATATATATATATATATATATATATATAGATAGATAGATCAATTCTACTATTGGAAGGCTTTTTTTTTTTTTTTTAAATAACCCCTTAGCTACAACTGATGAATTTTAAATGTAAAATAATTATAAGAGAGCATGTTCATGCGTGTTTTTTAAAAAATCAATATCACAACGATCACAGTTAGAATAATTTCATCTTTGCAAATACACCGCTGAGGATGATCTCGGAGGAGATCGAAAGTACTTGGCTAAGAAAAACTACGGCGATATATAAAAGTTACTCTAAAGTGCAAACTAATAGGAGTTGCCAGATAAATAATTTCATCCAACTATCGCGAATTTTAAATATATGCATATAAGACGCAGATGAATTTTAAAAGATATTTATTAAAAAAAAAGTGCGTCTTATATGCCGTCAAATACGGTAATATCGTTGCTGTTGTTATTATTGATTTTTCTATGTATTTATTCATTTTGTGCATTCTTATTTCATTTTATCTATTTCGTTATTTTAATTGTTTATATTTTTAAAGATCATAATTTAACAGATTTCTTTAACTGTTAAAATTTTTATGGTCATATACAGGTTCTCCCAAAATAATGTATACACTCTTCAAATATTAATTGTTAATAATATATTTTTTATATGGATGAAAATATGCAAAACAGATGGATTGGAAGAAGAGGGACATTTGAATCCCCACCTAGATCACCAGATCTGACACCCTTGGATTTCTTTTTGTGGGGGTTTCTAAAAGACAACGATTACAGCAGGAAACCTGAAACAATTGCTGAAATGAGAGTAGCAACTGAAGAACAATGCGCTCAAATACCGGGGAAATGATTCTGGACGTTTGTCGGTCTTCAAGATATAAAAAGTGTATTGAACAGAACGGCAACCAGTTTGAGCACTTGATGTGAACTCATCATTATATGAGCATTATGTTGACCATGTTCAGCATAGTCCATGAATATAGAATCCAGCGCAGTAAGTAATCTGTTCAATGAAACAACGTTAAAGATTAACACTCACGAGTCAGACACTCTACTGAATCTGACTATATCGCCAATACTACAAGCAGCTGTTCTATAATTCTTCAGTCTTCGATATCAGAGGTAGGCAGTGGATATTCGGCAAAGAAACATGCTCGGTTTTTTTACACGTCGTATTGAATATTTTGAGCCTTCTGATTGGTTAACTCTTCTATTGGTGAACTATAAAATGAGTTATCTCATTTTTGTTGGCTCACTAGTACAAAAGGTATCCAAAAACTCCAACACATTATGCAGCTTTTATCTTATTAAAGTTAATTCTTCTAGGTTTTTGTATATTTTACTCTCAAATTCTTTAAATGCGTATTTTTTCTCTTGTATTAATCTTATTTACAAGTCAAAATACATAAATTGAATAAGTTATAACGATTCAAAGAGTGTATACATTATTTTGGGGCATCCTGTATATGTTGAATGAAGCATTTTTTAAAAATATTTTGGAGATATTTGAAAAAACTTTCAGGATGTAGTTAAGAGTTCTGGCGGTTTTCAGTTATTGCACTTTGAGGAACATTACGTCTAAATTATTTTCTCTTAATAATAAGTACTGCCATTTTGTGGTCTTAATTGTGGTTGGAATTACGTTTGTGCATAACTAATGCATTGGATAATTTGCCTTTGCAAATAAAGTAAGAGAGCATGCATATTTGAGATCTAGAATGAGCATACCGTCCAATTTATAAAATGAGATCGATAGTTGTACGATGCTCGGCGTGCCTGGAACAACTGGCGACAGATTAATGATAACAGAAAACAAGAATTTATGAAATAATATCAAGACCACACTCGTAAACCTAGAGTTTAAAACTTATAGTTTCTGTCTTTGATTATAAGCTCATTATGATACCAACAAAATAGGATCTCAACTAGATGTATAAGGGATCTGTAGAAGACTAGAGTAAGTTATACGGTGACGTTTGGGATTCCAAGAATAGTTAGAAAGGCGTTAGAAATTTGACAATTGCAATGATTAGCTCTCAAACGAAATCCATTATGCATGTAACAGAGAATCGGCTCAGCCCGATAAAAGACTCCGAGTTGGTTGTATGCGGTGTTATAAGCACCAGAAGTTACGTCCTCTTCCACAATAGGCTTTTGGGAGACTTTCTACTTAGAGTAGGTGGCGCTGACTGTTTGCGTATGAACGATACTGGGCAAGTATTAGCCAACAGTTAGCGTGGGTCTGGGACTGGGACTGGGAGAGCTATATAACATCATTTCTTTCTCAGTCGAGGGAGGCACTCTCAACGTGTGGACATGGGAAAACCAGTCCGACAATTATTTTAAGACATTTTTTATGTTTATACGTTCTTTTTATAGATAAAAATATTTAAGTAAATGCTCTGTTTATAATAAACAGTATTAACGACATTTACCCGCCTGATATGAATGTACGAGAGAAAATCATGGAGAATTGTAGTTTAAAAACAGTAAAATTGACCTTGCTAATCGAAACGCTCCCTGTGGCTCAATCGGTAAATCAAGTCAAACTATATGACGTTTCCGTATAGGATATAGGTTTGGTTCCTGTCGGAGGACGCGTATTTTTCGGACATTCAAGTCGGTAAATGTCGTTAATACTTTTTATTATTAACAAAACATTTATTTAAATATTTTTATCTATAAAAAGAACGTATAAACATAAAAAATGTCAGAATATATATATATATATATATATATATATATGTGTGTGTGTATGTGTTATATATATATATATGTGTGTGTGTGTGTGTATGTGTGTGTTGTATACATATATATATATGTGTGTGCGTGCGTGTGAGAACGTATAAACATAAAAAAATGTTTTAAAATTAGACTTTTGTCGTTGTCAACTTTAGTATTCAAAAATAAAATTCAACAACATTTTATTTAATCATACAGTCACCATTATAAAATTATTAACAAAAAAGCATATGCTATAAGGCCGCATAGAGCAAGAGTGAAGTAATCGGAATTTATTTTATCTGTTCTAATCCAGGCGCAATTTCATATCATCTTCTCCACCCGATTATCTGTTTTTTTGTTCGTTGCAAAATGCTTTGATGGGGAAAACGGTGTAAAGGAATGTCACACAAAACGTCCCGATGACTTGCCAGACATACGTGAGTAAGCTATTCCAAATAATAGCAAATATATAATTAAGTGAAATGTAACGGCCTTTGATTTTATGAAAGACAGAAATTGATAAACGAAAATTGTTCAGGGATCAAACTTGTATGTTAAATGTGCAGATATTGTAGCGGTTACCGAGAAATTCGTCCCTGATATGTAACGCTCAATTTGAGCTGCCCCTTTTGCTTGCAACCACGCATTTTGTCTTCTCTGTATTACGTGACTTTTCACACTCCGAATCCGGATGCAGGTGTGAAATCACGTGCTTCCCAGTTCGGAGACATGCAGTAAATCCAGGTCAAAATGAAAGAAGAAAATGGTCAGCTCCTTTTACCAATCCAGAAGGTACTTACCATCTTCTGCCATGCCGTCCTGGGTATGACGATAAACTAAACACGGCACGCCTCTGATCGGAAGGTTTGGAAGAACGGGGAACCATCTCTTCATTGCTGTTGTTCCGAGGTCCAATCTGACCCGTGGTGGTAGCACCTGTTAGGGTCCCAACTATAGGCAATTAAGTAACTCCCAAACTGTGGTCAAAACACTATAAAAGTGTAAAATTACATTTTCATAGTAAAAATGCCAGAAATATATTTCCATATTGAAAAATAATATAATCAATACATTTTTGAAAAAAAAATATTACCAACAATAAATTTTTGAAAATGAAATTACTAATGCTCCCAAGATGATTCAATTTCGGCATTAAATGAAATTAAATTTCGACATTGAATGACACACAAGGATTTGATATGACACTAAACAAACAAACATCTTCTAAAATACTTTAGCTTTACAAGAGTCAGATCAGACCCAAAATGACGTATCGCTGCCATATACAGAGTGTTCCATAAATCTTGGACACATTTCAAGTCCTCATATCTGCTGAACTATGAATGGTACTAAGATGAAACTGGTATCATTTTAAAGCTAAATTCATTAAGTTTCTTTGTAATGCTAATGATTTTTGCATATTTTTTTCAGATCCAGTAATGGCGTTCACTCAACCAGAAAAGGCGTTTTGTGTCCTTGAATTCCAGTTCGAACTTCCTTCGAGTCGAACCCCCGTAAATCGACCAGAAGAGCCAGTAAGGAACTTCAGCTTCCTACAACAACTGTCTGACGTGTCTTAAAAAGACGACTGCACATGACACCTTACAAGCTACAGTTAACCCAACAGTTGCAGGACACTGATAAACCAGCTTGTTGTGACTTTTGCAATGCTGGAACGCATTTGTCATGAATTGGACTATCGGCTTGATGTGTGCCGTGTGACCAACGGTGCTCGCATTGAACATCTTTGAACATTCCATGTAAAACTTAAGATTAAATTCTTTCAGAATATGTCAGGGGTGTTTTTATATCTTTAATAGTTTTCACGATATTCAATGTCAAAATGTAACCAAGACTTTTGGAACACCCTGTATTAGCTGGAGCTACTCAATCTTGACTTCCTAATTTTGAAAGATTTGCGCGACTTTTGCGTCACCATGTATATTTCTGTGGCGAATATATTTTGGATGCATTCATAAGCGACAATTTATTCTGCAATTAGGCTGCCGAATAAATCTTCGAGCTAAAATTCACGTTATTCGTATTACACATTTTTTATAGATAAGAAAATATATTATATGATAAATTTGATGGTAATTATAATATCGGATGTTTTCTTACGAGGAAAACATTCATCATTCATTGGGTGAGCAACCGGTGCTACTTTCAAGTGAAGCATAAAAAATATTCTCTTAATCATTTTTTTTAGAAAGAGAGATATTGCTTTTTCTAATATTGATGGTGTAGGGGGGTATTCCTTCATAACCTTTTGTTTGAAGTAGTGAAGAATATTAACATCTTGATTAGGTCATTATTTTCTATTCGAGTTACAAATGTTATGCATTTTAGTTGTTGCTGGTGAAGTTCTCAAAGGATGTGACTTTTGTTATTGTTGTACCCGAGGGAAGGTTACTGAATAGAATAATCAAACGAATAATACTTAGGACAAGGGCAACACATATAAGATTCGCCAGCAGCGCGTAGAAGAGGTAGTCAACTGCTGGAAGGAAAACAAGTGAATTCCACACTGAATCTACAACTGCAAACCGCAGACCACACATACGTTATTCGCTACTGTATTTATGGGAATGTGGGCATATCCATTATCGTCCGTAGGTATGTTACAACAGTTATTTGTTAAAGTAATTTTTGCGATTCTGTAGCGCCAGCCTACAAGGATAACTGAAGTATGGTTCTCGCTATGTGTTATAGGGTTCGTTCGCTCGAAGCCATTTTACACTATTGGTCAGAGAAAGAGGTTGTATACGGCTAAAGGTTTGGATAGTTCTAAACGAATATGGCACGTCGTATGACGTCTTTATTAAAGTATCGAGCTGGCGAGGCTATTTAAGAACATCACTTTAGTTTTTAGGTTAAGGTTTCGGCTTTGTAACAACTGACAGTGTTGGGCAAAACTACCTTTAGCGCTATGATCAATTTAGGGCACCTCGAGGCGGTGCAATGGTTAGCAAGCTTGTCTCGCTAAAGCGATTACGACTGAGTAGTGAGTTAGATCCTCACTGGGGGCCCCCTAATTTCGGCCTTGTGCCACATCTAAGCTACGCTTGGAAAATCAATAGGACACCTTTTGGTGGTGTAACGGTTAGCTAGTTTGACTCGCTAAAACAATTACGACTGAGTACTGAGTTCGATCCTCACTGGGTGCCCCATACTTACGACCTTGTGCCACCTCTAAGCCGGGCTTAGAAAATCACTATGATCAATTTCCAAATATCCTTTACTAAATTTTTTTAAAACTGACCCATACACCAAGATATTTATAGTGTTTATTATTTATTAATTACACATACTGATTTTTTTCCTAATGGATTCACTGTATGTGCCATTACCGTATTCGTTTCAAACCCAGATCATTTTTTTTTGGGGGGGGGGGGTGGAAAGGTTTATCTCAAGTCCTACGCACGGTGTATGGCTTCACAAAACATATTAGAATATCATAAAGATTTTACCGCGATCGTTTGGTTAATAGGAATTTTATTGTGAAAACTTGCCAAATAAAAGCTTGCAAAATGTTTTTTTCTTTATTTCTGTTTTTTTTCCCCCTCCTATATCTCTGTGAACCAGATCGAATAAAAAATACACTTTCTTATTGTTTACGTTACTGAGGGATACCCGGGAGCCATATTCAAAGGCGTTAATCTTTTTTTTCATTTTTCTAAATGTGGTTGCTGATAAACAGACATTTTGATTTAATTTTCCTTACGCTATTTTTCTTTTAACTGCATTCACGAATAGCTGGAATTGTGCAGAGAACTTTGAATTTTCTTGTATTTTTTGCGTGTGTTTTCGTATAATCGCACGCATTAAAAGAAGAAATACGATTATTTTTCTTTCATTCAATTCTTTTTTTAATCGTTTTTACTTGGGATTTTCTTTTTGTTTTTTGCCTAGTATATCTCATTCTTTCTCTCCTCACCCCCTCTCTCGCTCATGCTATATTCTGTGTTTTAATTAACCAGCTGTTTATCGCATTTAAGATTAAGGTAATATATAGCAAGACTATCGTGGTGGTTTATCATTATTTGTATGTCGTTTTTCCTGCAGGGCGTGGCTCCCCACAACCTCCTGGTTCTTGTAGATCTAAGAAACGTTTGATACTTTGCTACCCACTTGTCCCTGGCATGACATACATTCATGTAAATTAATTAGGTAAGTTTCTCGCTGTTTCCATCTACCCATCTTTAATTCAATACACCCTGTGAGTATTACGTTTTCCTAGCCGTCATTTCCCCTAATTCTAAGGAAATTTCAACCGTTTTTTTTTTTCATTTTAAATATAAATGTCTTTCTCGTTACCGTCTTCTGTAGAACTGTAGAATTATCTTCATCTTTACTCGACGGTATTTTCAGTATTCCTCTGTAGAAATAACCATGCCAGAGACTAGATTTGACATTGCTTCACATTCTTTTATTTGTTTCTAAAATTATTTTCCATGTCTTAATATTTAGTTTCTAGTAGAGCTCTTTCTCTACACTGCTACGCCTTCATATATCTCTGCGTCACTTTCTGTCATCTGTTACGATACAACCGAAAAGGATAAATTTAAATAGTTCCAAATTCTCAAATTGTAACCTGATTGTTGATTGGCTGATTTTGTTTAACGCCATATCAATACCTCTATGGGTTAATTAATGGTGAAATCTAAATATTTTGTACGTAATTTTATGCTTTCATCTGCAGATATTTGGTACATAATTTTATACTTTTAAAGCAAAGGTATATTTTTAAATATGTATTTTGTAGATCATAAAATGTATTGTTAATTTTACTATAAAAATATATTTTTATATTTTAGTGTTGAATTTGCTATAAAAATGTATTGTTGGTCATTTTATTATAACAATGTACTGTCGATGTTTGTTTGAGGGTTCACTATTTGCATATAGCTGGGACCCTAACAGGTGGTACCACCTCAGGTCAGGGTGGACCTGGGAAGCATTTTCCTGATTAGAGGCCTTGCTGCTGGATTTAGTTTATCATGATACCCACGACGATCCACGAACCACGCGAAGATAAACACACAGAAGGAAGGGGAAGGACAGATAGTGTATTTTAATCCCAACAGAAGGAAATGTAAAGGATTAAGATAAAACAAGAAGAGACATGATAGATCAAAGAGTTAATCCAGATTATGCCTCATTAAAACGTTTTTTTTGTTTTTTTTTTAGCTAGTAAACAACCCATGATGCCAAAGTCTATATATGTTGTACGTAATTTTATGCTTTCATCTACAGATATTTGGTACTTAATTTTATCCATCCTGGGTATGCTGATAAACTACATCCGCGTCCTGGGCAAGACGATAAACTACGCCCAACAGCAAGGCCTCTGATCAGAAGGTTTTGAGGAGCGTGGAATCACCTCTTAACTGCTGGTATTCCCAGGTTCACTCTGACCCGGGGTGATAGTAGCACCTGTTAGTGTTCCAGCTATGGGTAAATATTTAACACCCAAACTTGTGTAAAAATAGGTTTTAATACCAGAAATAATTTGTACTAAAAAAATTATTACCAGCAATAATTTTTGAAGGAAAAGTTTTTATCAGCAATGATTAAAATTTACAGTGAAACATATTAGAGTTTGTAGATTTTGATCTAGTGCGAACAAAATATTACCAAGTGAGTAATTGAAACAAACTTTTTATGAACATAAAACCATCCAAGATTGTAAATTTCCTAAAAGAAGTTGGATTGTACTAAAAATATGAGTAATTGAAAAATGGTTCAAATATACATATGTATACATACACACCAATTTTTACCAAACTATCGCTATGAATCTATTTAAAAAATATTGTTCGCATTAAATGACCCACTGAGATTGATATGCCATAAAACAATACAAAACAACCTAATTTTATACTTTCACAGTAAACGTATATTCTTTTAGAAATATAGTTTCTATATGATAAAAAGTATCCCCGGTAATTCTGTTATAAATATGGTGATATTTTAAGCGTAGCTAAGATGAGGCACAAGGCCCGGTGTATGAGGCACTTAGTGAGGATCGAACTCACAATTCAGTCGTAATAGATCTAGCGAGACAAGCTTACTAACCATTATACTACGTCGAAATGATTTTATAAGCGTAGATTAGATGTGGCACAAGGTCGACTGTATGGCGCATCTAGTTAGGATCGAAATCACTCTTCAGTCGTAAATGATCTAGCGAGACTAGCTTGTTAACCATTACACTACGTCGATAAGATTTTGTAAGTGGAGATGTTGACATTTGTAAATGGACTACAGGAAAAGCAACTTATTTAAAATCAGGGATCGATTTGACAGTGGATTTATATTATCACTAGGACCACTTCTGTAATGATTAGAAAATCAATATTTTTTGTTTCTGAAAAGTATAAGTAGCAGAGTACAATTGGTTGTTTAGTTGAATTCTTTAACGGTATATCAACACCTCTATGGGTTATTTAAATCTGAAATCTTAATATTTTGTAAGTAATTTTATGCTTTCTACTTCAGATATTTTTACATAATTTTATGTTTTCTGTGTAAAGGTATATTTTTTAGATAAATAATTTGCAGATCATAAAAAGTATTGTTGGCAATTTTACTATAGAAATGTATTTTTATATTTTTTTTTTACTGTTGCCTTGATTTTCGTTTTGCTATAAAAATGTATGGCTTGTCATTTTATTATAGAAATGTCCTGTTGATTTTGTTTGGGTGTTAATGACTTTCCCATAGCTGGGACCCTAACAAGTGCTACCCGCTCCGGGTTAGCATGGATCTGGGAACAAAAGCAATTAAGAGTTGCTTCCACGCTCCTCAAAACCTCTAATCTAAAGGTCAGAGGCCTTGCTGCATGAGGTAGTTTATCGTCATAGCAAAGGAAACAATTTTAACCTGACATCTTTGACTGCATCTTTCGTTGACTATCATACATTCTGTCTTCTTGTTATTAAAATGTTGTTCTTTTGATTCAATTTCCTTTGGTACTTTCTCTGTGAGTTTTCCTAGTTTTATTTCTGAGTTTACCATCAACAAAAGTTCCGCTCTGTATTTTATGTTATTAAGATTATGGCCGCCGATATTAAATTATCATAGAACTATTAGTTCGCTTAGGGTCGTCTGGTAGTATCGACTAAGTTTTTTTTTAACCGTTTCACATTAAGTAAAGCGATAATGCCCTTGAATGGGGGGGTTAAATGGAGTAAAAGTGAAAGATAATGAAAAGATTAAGAAATGGAGAGGTTTGAGGAAGGGCAAAAAAGAAATAGGGTTCAAGGAGGCGGAAGATGACGATTGACGTTGAATTATTTTTATTTTTGAAGAGTTTACTTCTCAGGGAAGCAAGAAATCGGAAGGGAGTTTCGCAGGTGGGAAGTGTGAAAAAAGAAACAGAGTAGAAAGGACGGTTGCATCTTCTTAGTTCAACAGTAAAACGGCGAGACATTTTTGCTAATCTAGTAACACGTTTAAATACATGTAATCCAGGTAACAGTGAAAAAAATCATCACAATAGTTTCCATAAAAAATAAATGTAGAATAGACAGAGATGAGGACAGAATGTGACTGAAGTCGAAATGCCTGGACAGAATCGATTACATTATAGATATTTATTTGGATTTTGCCAAGAATCTCGAGATGCACAGTAGGATCACTAGACCAGATATGGCAACAGTATTCAAATCCAGGACGAATGATAGATTTCTAAATGTTCAAAATGCATTCTGACGAGAGAAAAAAAAAATTCTAGGAAGAAACAGTGAAGGAATTTTGAGTCATCTGCATAAATACCTAATTGAAAACTAATAACAAAAGGGAGGCTGTTGATGAAGCACAGAATCAGCGTTAGTCCAAGGTTACAACCGTGGGTGACCCCCGCTTAGAATGCAATGATCTAGAGGCATGCCCTTTCAACACAAACTTAATTACACAATTTGTTAAGAACTATTGGATTCGGCCTAATATTGGTCACGTGATACCGTAGAAATTGAGCATGCGTAAAAACCAGTATACCAAAAGGTTTTCGAGATAACAAATGTCGCAAACGGAGCTTCACCATTCATATCTAAATCTTGATAGACAAATTCAGTGATAGCCGTTAATAGGGTCAGTGGTAGGCCTGGGGAAACGGAAGACACATTATTTATCCGAAAGGAGGTCACACTAAGTAAGATGCTTAATCAATTCAGCTTTGATTAGAGCCTCGGAAAAAAGTATATTGGTTCTATTTTTGTGTATTTGATAAATCGCTTTTTTCTAGTATGATCACCGAAGTTAAGAAATGTAGAGCTTGGTCAATACCTAGATGGGTAACCGCTTGGGGAATGTAATATACTGTAAACTTGGATGTGCCGGTGGTATAATGAATTATGGCTCAAAATTGGAAATCAGAGAGCCGAGTTCTATTTCCAGTTGGGTTCGTTATATTCACTTACGCGCAAATATTCTTTAGCTTAGATGTGGCACAAGGCCGAATGTAAGGGGCACACAGTGAGGACTAAAATCACTACTCAGTCGTAATTTATGTAGCAAGACAAGCTTTCTAGTCATTACACCACGTCGAGGTGCCCAATGTGATTTTCCAAGCGTAACTTAGATGTGGCACAATGCCGAAAGTAGCGGGCACCCAGTGTGGATCGAACTCACTACTCCGTCGTAATTGGTCTAATTAGACAAGCCTGCTAATCATTACACCGCCTTGAGGTGTCCCTTCTCCCCCAGCTATAGGTTATTCAATATGGCTTTCCTCAGTAAAATCCTTATTATCTCCAGAAATAATAATTAATAATAATTTCTGGCTTTAAATAACATTAAATGGGTTGATAATCCTTAAAAATAAATCAACGAAAGATTATTTTATTTTCAATTTATATTTCCAAATTTTATTTTTATATTAAAAAAAACAACAGTTCATTATTAAAATGATTTTATCATTATTATATACTTTGCTATTCTGACCCAACTCTTCATCTTGGATCATATGTTATTCCCGCAAGATTTTTGACGTTTTGCCCTCAGACTTCTTCCAGTTGTGTCTATTAATCTTGATGTAATGTCCTCCGGCTGTGTTACGATACTCATCCAGTTGCATCAAATGTTTCAGGACTGTCATACATTCTCACCAGGCGAAGTCCAACACCAGATTGAAGTTTTCAATATTTCAACACTGCGTTGTCCAAATGATACTCACGGTATCGAAGACAAGAAAGAGACAAACACCAAAACACTGAATAAGAAAGCGTTTATTAATTGTTATGAAATAGCATTTGAAAAACGGCATGAGACTAATTTACACTCTTAGATTGATAGAAAAATTTCGTTTTGGAATTCAAAGGTCACTGAATACAAACATAGAAATCTCAAGTACGCCTTATGGTGCAACGGTCGAAACTCATGTTGGTCAGAGTAGTAAAGTACATAATCTTAATAAATCCTCGTATTTCATGATAATTCCTTAGTTTTTCCTCTAGGTTGCTTTAATTTTGAATTGTTAAGCTCAAATATTTAACGACACATTAGAGCAATTTCCATAGGTATTTTATAGTCATGGACCACGAAAGTAACTTATTAAATCATTAACTTAATGATTCATCATGTTTGAAAAATCATTTCACTTCGAGCAAGACAATTTTTGTGATGTCAACGAATATTCGTTGTCAGTTTCGTAATGCTCGTTTTAGTAGAGACTTTATAATCACCGATACAAATATAGTAACACTGTTGAAAAATACTAGTGTCAGACGCCTTCGAATAACACTCTCACTAATAGTACTTGCTTGATAATACTCGCTCGAATAGTAATCCGCATCGTGATCCGAATAGAGAAATAGTATATTGAATACAGTAGATAATAGCGGTCAGTATAGTAATAGAGGAGAGAGTAGAAATAACAATCAATCTAAACGTCACGCGACTTCCGATCTATGCGTTTCCTCTATGGTCACGTGATCCATTTAATTCAATAATGTTTGTTCACTGGCGATCTATGTTCGAAATGAATGGTCGTGAGTGACACACTTCATTTCTATATAGCAGCAATAAAGACAAAAGGAGCTACCGAGAGTGAAAGGGAATGAGAAGACTTTAGTGAGTAGCAAGGACAATAAAAGAACGGATTTCAGGAAGACAGACGATAGCGATCTCGCTGCATTTAAATATTTGAAGGTCGTCAATGTCAGAGAAGCGTGAAACCGGAAGATAACTGAGAAAAGAGACGATTAGAATTTGTATTTCTAAACTTCATTTGTGCTCATCAATTTCACAAGTTTTGTATCGCGACTTAATAATTTATACTGATAATGATTTAAAAGTAAGTATGTATAGTAAATATACTAATAAAATGGTTTTTAAATTTGGTATTCATACAGTAGATTTGTATTCCAAATCTAATTTTGCCCGACTATTTCAGTAGCAGTACGCTGGTGTATTAGTATGTCACTGTTGACTTGTTTTCTGACTTGGTAGAAGTTTTACACAAGGACACAGGCCTTAGTTAGATCCAGTGACAGGACCCAAAGAGTGTGAGTTCAATACCTGGTTAAAGCGGTGGAGAACGTGGAGAAGAGAATTAACAGGAGATAACTGATAACTGACATCCATTAGATATGGCACGTGGAACTAGAACAGTCTACCCCAGTGAGCGAAATAAATGGTCCAGTTCGACATTCCAACCACCTGAAGAAGGCCAGAACGTACAACGGCCGAAACGTTATGATAAATATAGCGACAAAGATGAGGACAATAGTAAATAATGTACATAATATCTCATCTCATAAAATATACACAGATACGGAAGTTTTACTGTTTTCATAAGTGTGACAAAACCAATAAGCAAAAAAAAGTAACATTATAAAATAGGATTTTATTTCGAAATTTATGCATACTTGTTTACAAAAGATTCTCTCGTTTCACACTGAAAATTTTCACATTCATCTGAATATGACAAAAAAAGGAGGAGAAAAATGAGATTTGAACAGAAATAATATTTTTCACTTCTGAAAAAGGAGCCACACAATTCTTGCAAGAACTTTCAGTAAAATTTGTCAGAATTTAAAAAAAGGAAATACATATTGTTGCTCTGAAATCCACTTCACACATCGTAAATTTTGTCTTTCTCAGTGGCTATTAAAAGAAAACATGTTGAAGAAAAATAGTCGATTATCAGCGAGGCAAAAGATATTCGATACAAGAAAAATATTTGTTTTTTTATACGATGAGTTTTCTATTTTTATTGGTGAACAAAATTATTTTTTAACTTATTTTCATTTCGTCTTTTCAACATCGGTGAAAATCTTTTATAACGGTTATTTGTTAAATCCTGCCTTGGTTTGGCACAAGGCTATATTACTGAGATATTATGGCAAGATTAAACCCACTTCATGCGCCAAATTATTTGCAGCATAAACTCGATAGTGTTGTGGCATTGAAAATAAAAATAAAGCCCAGATGGTGTACATTGATTAATTTCTAGGATGGAACACCGGGCTTCGTTAGAAAGCGGAGTTAATAGTAACTTTTAAGGAATAATACATGATTCCACCGATTAAAAAAACAAACAGCCTTGATAAGGGGATAAAAATGTCTTCTGTAATTTCATCTAGCCTGATTTTAAAGTGATTTTAGGAGGGAAAGAGTGGCATTTATTTTTTTTTTGTTTCATGCTTTCTGTTTTGTCCAATATCCAGTTCCAAATCACATTTCAAGGACTCCTAGAGACAATAATCGCAAAGAGTCAATTCCCATCGACAATTTACGCTTGGAAAATGATGTCTAAAAGATACATGCGGTTTAACGAAATTGCTTGGCAATGAAATCCCTACTTCAAGCTGGCATCATGCGTTGAATAATATTATCTATTCAGGAACCTTTATGGACACGTCCGCAGTGGATATGCTTAAGTATTTTCTCCCACCACAAAGGATCATTTTTCGAATGCAAGTAACAAAGTAAAATTGCAAATCCGTTTTACAGGCACGCGCAATCTGTATGTTAAGGCATTACAAGCTGTTACAGAGTCACTGGTGTGGATTTTTCTAGTGAGCTCTCTATAATTAGTCATTGGTTGGAAAATAATTAACGTAGTATTAATTGAACATGTAAGGTACATTAGAAGTGATTGAGTATGAAATGTAACAAATTTACTTGTGTGGGTTTTTCCAGTAAGTAAATCTATACCAGTAACTATATTATGTTCCTCCCTCAGACACTTTTTATTTACCCTAAATTGTAAATTACAAACACAGAATTTGTCATTAAAACTATGCGCAGATTATAGATTCACTTACTTGTAAAATCCTCTATAGTAAATGATAACCAAACATTTCATATGACAATTAGATGCCTTGATTGATCCCCTATCCTTCTCTTCATCCTTTTCTCTATCAGTCCTATATGCTCTCGCTCCAACTCTATGTAACCCCTTGCGTGCTAGTGGCTACCCGCCATGTTTGGGGTGAAACGCTTTAAAAAGAAATTAGTTGTCAGATATTGTGCTGCTTATCTGGCTTCTGTTCATTCCAAACTTTACAATAAATCCTCATTACTTCTTGCTTTCCAACTTGTTGGAAGTTTTCCTTTGTAGTCCCTGTGTTTAAGAACTCTAGGGAATCATTTGATCCTTCAAATTATCGTACTATTAATATCTTACTTTTTTTTGCCTCTAATCAATACTGCAATGATTACGCATCTTACTTCGCTCGACCTCCTTTCGTATAAAAAATATGGCTTCGATGTCTCTAGGCCTGTCGCCGATGTGTTAACCTCCATCACTGAATTTTTCTATCAAGCTTTAGAAAAGAATGGCAAAGCTCGGGCTGTGGTCCAAGAAATCTCAGGAATTAGATAGGGTTTGACATGCTGGCCTTCTCTACAAGCTCAAGAGCTACTTTGGTAGGAATTGGGCTAATTAACTCGTTCCTAAAATATAGTGTAATGAATTGTAAAAACCCTTAATTCCATTGGGGAAGTTGAAACAAAAAGAATAAAAGCTTGTATTTCTAACGGATAATTTATTGTTAAAACAGATATATATATATAGTGATTTTCCAAGCGCAGCTTAGATGTAGCACAAGACAGAAAGTATGGGGCACCCAGTGAGGATCGAACTCACTAATCGGTCGTAATTGTTCTAGCGAGACAAGCTTGCTAACCATTAGACCGCCTCGAGATGCCCAAACAGACATATATAGTGTAATGGAGTTTGCGTTGAAAGGGCACGCTTATAGTTCATTTCATTCAAATTCAGGTGTCGCTCAGTGTTCTATCCTCGGACATACGCTGTTTCTGATCTTTATCAACGACCTTCCAGATGTCATCAATTACCAAATAGATATCTATGCAGATGTTACAATTATTTATTCCTGTCTTAGTAGCAAGATACGACAAAGTAAAACTGGCAATTGCTCTCAAAAAGGACCTCCAATCAGTAGTTAACTGGGGTAAAGAATGGTTTTTAATTTTTGAAACCTCCAAAATATAACTGTTTCATTTAATCACCAGAGAGAATTTTTTCTTCTTGCTAGCAGAAATGGCTGATGCTAAAATTCAGAAGGGAAAGATTCTACTGCGCTTTGGCGTAACGTTTTGCAGTAACATGAAGTGGAGCGGCTATATCAAACTAATTACTACATCTACTGCCAGGAATGTTGACCCACTGTCTTTTGTCAGACATTTTTATCATTATTATCCATCTTTCATATTTATAAATTAACCATTCGTCCATGCATTGAATATTCTTGCTATATATGGCCTCGTCCTCTTACTATATACCTTGATATTCTTGACAAAATCCAAAGAAGGCTGTGTAATGTAATCGATTCCGACCAGGTATTTCGATTGATGAGCTCTACAGCCTTACTCGAAAAACTTTCTAGCGAGGGTGTTTTGATAAAATTACCCAGTCTCCTGTTCTGTGAGCAGGCTAATAGGAATAGATAGGCTCACCTATTGTTCTGATCGCACTCTTTACATGTTTACTGAGCAGGAGTAAAGGAGTATTTCTTGTATCCTGCTTAGGATATGGTTTATCGGTTCTTTCTTCTAAGGTCATAATGATTTAATAGACTCAACTTTTGGTGATCTGACTCATCAGTGGTTGCGGCACTTTATTATGATTGTACCGGGTTCGTAGTTTTCTGGTCGAAACGAGCCCGGATTCTTTGGTAGCGTTTCGAGAAGCGACTCTGATAAACAGTCGCAAAATATTGAGGTTACAGTAGTGAAATGTATTGCATGTACAGGTGTCCCTGCATGTATTTCCGTTGAGTAACCCTGAGGCCACATTATGCTTTAGTATTAGCTAAAGTCTGGCCGGTTTGTATGGCCACTGGCGAGAGATAGTGATAATCATTTTAGTCTATTTGTATTTTATCCGCAAAAGATACCACCTTATGACTAATAAAATGACAAAAAATATGAGAAAACCGACAAGCAAAAAATCGCTTACCCCAAATCTTTCTACAATATTCGTGGTATCCGCTCCACTTACCGCAGTGTAAAATCTTTTCTCTTGAAACGTTCTCCAGAAATCATGGCACTTTCTATTGCTACCAAGGAATTCTCTGTTTCAGACTATTTTTCTTTTTGCCTGAAAAACTATAGCATACATATGTATGAAAGTGGTGTTTATACCAAGGATAATATCCCAATGCCCAGGGAGTTTTCCCTCGAGTCTTCAGATAAAATGTTCATGTGCTTTTGTGCCTTCGGTATTACACTGTTAGCTGCCTCACTTTCATTTATCGTTCTCCCTCTTCTCAGGATTGCAATATACTAAACAAAATGTCTGTCATTATAAAAAATGTCTCTATCTCTCTCTTACTCTTCATTCATCTGCGGACATTTTTGGGTTTTATTATTTTAATTAGCGTCGGGAGAAGTAGCTACAGAATACAAATATTATTAATGTTACCGGTGTGTATGCAGACATTCAATTTTTCCGTTGCTCAGTTTTTTACTTAAATAATGGATTTTCCTACATGTTTCCCTAATAAATTCGATAGAAATACTTCCTTACTTGATTTGTTCCTTAACTCCTCTCTTAGCTCTTGTTGCGCTTTGCAGATATGCCCTCTTGGCAATTCCGATCACGCGGTAGTATCTTGATATTTTGTTTCAGTCGTCTATTAGACGAAAACCTCCTTTCGTTGCCAGCATACTGACTGGGATTCACTTCGTAGCTTTCTTCATTGGCACCCCATAGATTGATATTCTTAACATTCATACCGAGAATTCTGCTAGTCAAGTTTCTTCTTGGTTAACCCAGTATGCAACTTCACTGTTACAATCGATGCTTTTGACCCTTCTGGGAAATACGAGGTTAAAACATAATCTCTTCCATAGTTAATACCAGCTGTTCAATCGCTATAACCCACGGCAATAAATTTTCCGGCTATATCTGCGTGTCAGTTCCGATCACAACAAACGTCTATTCGTGGCTGCACGTAATAAATGAAAGCCTCTGCTCGAAGGGGGTAAGTCTTTTTGTTTTTGCTGATAGAATGAGACACCTTATAGCCTCTAAAACTTTGCCTCACATGACTACTTGCGGCTCTGTAATAGTCTATTAAATAAGAATTAGTTTTCTATTCCTCTAATTAATTTGATGTGTTAGCATCTGCTGATAAAGCCGTATACTTGCCTGACTCTCCACTTAGAACCGAGACCCTGTTGTGTAATATGCATATAATTCCTTCCATGTTTTCTGCTGTCATCTCTAATCTGGATTCCTATAAAGCAAAAGGGGAACCGCGTGAAAAATTGTTTTAAATTCAATAGATTTCATCTATCACTAAAATCAGCATTAATTAACCAATCAGCAACGTTATCTCAAACGCCATTCAATCATTTCAAAAAGCTGACGATCTTCTTATCGTTTGCTAAAAAGAGAGATCACTACAGAAAATGATTAACAATATTTGCTCTCCTGAAAATATATATTAAAAAATTAGGAAATATATTTATTAATCAATAACATTCTGAGTGTAGTAAATATAACATTTAACCACCCCCATGATCCACTTTTTCCTTAATAAATACCATAATGTAAGTTAATTATTTTTATTTTATGAAGCATTGACTTGGAATGTTTTAGACGATACTGATTTTGCAAACATTCATATAATTATTGAGTACATAATTGAAAATAACTTCGCGTTTTTAAAATATATTATTCAACACGAAAAGCATACGAGCGATATATGTAGACAACGCGAATCGTAGCATTTGTACGAATAATGTCAAGTGATAGCTAATGCCTGCTGCTGCAATCATGCAAACATTAACACGCATCCATAAGACAGCGTAAATACGTGATTCTTGCATAAAGTAGTCACATACATCTTTTCACTCATACTAATCCAATTCATTTCTTTTTTTGTTGTCAAAAATAAAAGAAAATGCTTTTCGTTTGTCTTTATTTGCGAGAAATTCTGTAATTTGTTTCTTTCAACTTGAAAGAAAACTAAGATCAATTTTATACTCAGTAGTAAAATTATTTGAAAGCGTAGAGCTGTGTTTGAAGATTAATTCTTTTCTACGCTTTTCGCACAATTTCTCCTCTACACATATGGACCTGATCGTATTCCTATAATAGTCCTTAAGTAATGTGCTTCTGAACTGATTCCTGCTCTCTGAACTGTACCATAAATGCCTTGCTGCCTCTTGTTTGTTTCTGCTTGTTGGAAGTCCTCTTTTGTTCTTCCCGTTTTTAAGACATCAGCTGGACCGTCTGACCATCCAAACTACCAGCCTGTTAGCATTCTACCTCTTTTTGGAAACTACTAGAGGCTTAATCAACTCTGGGTTGTTTAAGCATATCACACCCCAGAAAAATTCCGTCTTTCTTTTATATAGGTGATGTATTAACGATTATCACTGGAAGAGTCTATCCACCTTTAGATGAAAATGTTGATTCTCGAGCGGTTGCTTTAGACATGTCGAAAGTGTTCGACAGAGTTTAGCATACCGGTCTTTTTCACAAGTTGAAAGATTATATTTCTGGACGAATTTTTGAATTGATTCAATGTTACTAATTGTTGTGGCATCCTCCCTCTAATGAGTCTATTATGGTTTCTTCCACATACTATAAACTTAGTAGGAAAAGTAAGCCTCAGGGGAACAGTGCCTTCGCCTGTTCAACTGTCAAACTCTCTGCCTTGAACAGAGAGTAACCCGTACGAGGCTTTGTCGAAGGGTAAAGTTTCGTCGGGGGAGGTAGGCAGACCCTGAATCCGTTTATACGGATTCTAAGGGAATATTTTTAGCCGAGCCTACGTGCTCGTAAAACCCACGGTAAACCCGGCCTTGTGCCACATACATCCCTCGTGTGTGTGTGCGGGGAGGCTATTAAATATTAACAGTGCTATAGATGGAAGGCAAAGTTTCGTCCGGGGAAGTAGACAGGTCTGGACCCGTTTATGCGGGTTCTACGGGAAGAGTTTTTTAGCTGAGCCTACGGGCTCGGATAACCCACGGTAAACTCGGCCTTGTGCCACATATATCCCTCGTGGGAGGGGGCTGTTAAATATTAACAGTCATATAGACTGAACGCTGGTCAACCGACACAGTCCCAAGTCGTGTAACACTCTTCTGTTCTATTTACTGTTCAGTACACGATTTATCTGCAATCTTTTGTATTTTTTTTATTTCTGAACCATACACTCGGTCACAACACTTATGAAATCGGGAAATGAAAGTTGTTCTGAATGGCCACTCATCTAGATCTTTTTGCACTAATGCAGGTATACATCCAGGGTTGTATCCTTGGACCTAATTTGTTCTTAATTTTCATCAAGCTTCCTAATGGCATCATTTCTCAGCTTGATATCTACGCTGATGACACAGCCAAATACAACTGTCTCTACATTCAGTTCGATCAGTTCGATAAGTTTAAATTGGCATCAAATGTACAAATTGACCTACAATCTACTGTTAACTGCGGCAAGAAATGACGTGTTAACTTTAACGTATTCAAAACGAAACTTCACTCTATTCTTTATCTGATATACCTGTTTCTGCCTTCCATCAAAATGGCTGCTGCTAACCTCCAAGTGAGTGGATCGTTGCACCTTCTGGGGATCACATTCTCATCTGATATGAAGTCAAAAGATTGCATTGAATCCATTACTAGGACTGCTGCTAAGAAAATTATTTCACTGTGTCGTATTAGGCAATTTTTCTCTCCAGAAACTTATCTTACATAGTCATAAGTTTACCATTCGTCCGTTCTTTGGATAGTGCAACTGCATATAGTACGATGTTCCTGCTATCTATTCAGAGATATTCTTGGTAAAATCCAAAGAAGAATCAGCAATATTATTAGTCCTGACCCGGCATCTTGGATCCAGTCATTATACCACCACTGTAATGTAGCTTCCCTGCGCCTTTCTATACATACTTTCATCGTAACTGTGCGGAAGATCACTTCTCTATGCTACGTAGACTTTATATATTTAAACTCTGTACTAGATTGGCATCAGGTGCTCATCAATTTAAAGTTGAATTAGCTAGATGTAACCGTAAGTTCTATTCTAACAGTTTCTTTTCTCGCACTTCTCACTTGTGGATTTCTCTTCCTGGTTCAAACTTTCCAAGCAATTTTGATCTTCAAAAATTTAAAAACAATGTCAATCGTTATCAACTGTTTCTTCTCGCTCCTTAATAATGTTTCTATTTTAAATTATTCTTTCACACTCAGTAACCCGTGGTGTCATAGTACCTTTAATGGCTTGCATGGGGTGAAATGAGGCAAAATGATTTAAAAAAAAAATAACTAATCATCTACTATTTTCAACATCCACCCTTATCGCATGTTAATGAGGAGATGTTCTCTTAAAAGTTCTAACGACGATCACAAAAAGTACGTTTTCTTACAGAATGCGGAGGTTGTCCAGGATGTTCTGTGATTGGTCAGAATATTTAGAGGGTTTGATATTCTGACAGTGATATATTGCCTTGGTTTAAATTTTAGATACAAAACCAAAATGGGGCGAAGTCGGAAGAGGACAACAGGAAATTTTAAACGCCGATAAGCTTCGTACACACAGATCCCATACACAGGCTAAAGACGCGCGTAACTGGATACTAAGCCAACGAACCGTTCTTTTCGCTACCACGAACGATACTATCACGTCTGCTCCTCTCATTTAATAAAGCGAATAAAAAAAAAATAAACCGTTTTTCGTTGATGCACTCTATGAAGTAGAATTTGTGTCCGAGGGCCTGAAGCCAGTGACGACACAGTTTAGGTCAAGTTTATTTCTTTTAGAAGTTGTCATATGCAGATCAGCACATTTCTGACACCATTTTCTCATGGAAAACAAATGTGAAAATCAATATAGGAATATCATTTATTAGCCACCATAATTATTAAAAGACGGACGTTTGTTTGTTTTTCTTTACAAGAGAGAAATTATAATCCGTAATCGGAATGAGAGTAATGGTGGTACATATCGTGAAATCGATCATATTGTTACATTACTACGCGGTTAGCACCCACCCTTCATGCACTTTACACCTAGGCTGAAACATCTCTGCTTCCTTCTCTCTCTAACCGTGAGATTCACCCACTTTCACTCTATCAACTTGTTGAAATCAGCAGTCGGATGAACTGTTGTGCAGCCAAATGACTGGCCTTAGAAATAAAATCGGATGATATAAAAAAATAGCATCTCACACACGTGCAGAATCAAGTAATCCGATAGGAAAAGTAACGCGGAGAAGATATCTGAACAATCAGTTGGACTGCGGAGCTCGAGCTATCAAAACTCTTTCTTTTGTTATCGTCAACTAAAGGTGACTTCATGATGAAGAGACTGAAGCCTAGTCCTAACTTACGCACACGATGCTGCATGTGGATATATATTTGATAGACGAAATAGTCCAAGACCAAAATGCAGTGGTGAATTAGCGTATTAATCACCGAAGACAAGAGCAAGTGTGATTCATCTACTTATTGAATTGGAGAAAGGAATGATAAACACGATGCCTAATGTTCTTAAACGAAAGAGAAGTTTTATACTGATAAAGACCGGCCAAAGTGAATTACTATCACTTGGGATCAAAACTTACAACAGCAAAGAAAGAGAAACAGGATTTAAAAGATATTCCTGTACGTTCGAATACGAAAACAAAGGACTGAACTGAAAGAGAATAACAAAAAGAGAAATATAAAAGAGAGGGAGAGAGAAAGGAAAAAAAGAAAAAAAAACACATTTTATTTCAGATAATGGACAAAAGCCAAGTGTTTCTTTTGATTTTCATATCGCATACATCTCACACATCTTTACATACAGCCATAATTTCTATGCTATTCTAATGTATAAGAAAATCTTATTAAATCTTATTCCAGTATTTGTCGTTCGTTACTATTGGTTATGTCTCCTTATACATGCTTATTTAATTCTGCGAGAGAACCCACCACTAACGGAGTGGAAACCTTGGCCATATCATTTAGCAACAAGTAATCTTTTTCTTTTTATAGTTTGTGTTGCGACAATTGGTTTGTAACAGTATAAAATAGTAAATTCTAAACTCTTCAAATACGCCACTGTATGGATTAGTTATAAAAAGTTTAGTATCTGAAATATATATAACAAGCTCGTTTAATTGGATCTTGCTACTGTTTACTGAGTTCGACCCTCACTGGGCGTTCCATAATCATAGCCTTATAAGAACATTTAATTGTATTATAGGGTTACTCAAGCCTGTGGTATAGAAAAACACCTCTGAAAAAATCAAGAATGTGCCAGTATGAATTACAGAATCTGTAATTCAGAACACACGACGTATCTATGTTGCAACCTAACTGTATATTAAATTTGAAATTGAACAAGCATGCAAAACTGAAGTTATTATGTAAAATTTGTTGTGTTGCATATGAAAATTTTAAATATCTGGGAAGGCTTTTGATACAGGACTGAAATCCGAAGGCGCATTTAAATAATTAAAGTTGCTCCTAAAAGCTTAACGAAGTATTAAAATAAAAACAAAAATGTTACAAAAATGGCCGCTGAAATGTTACAAAATATCAGTCCTCCTCTATGATTGTGAATTCTGGATAATCTCCTCGTATATGAACAAAAGACTTGAGGCAACATAAATGTGGTTCTACAGAAGGATGCTGAGAATACCATGGACTGGACAGGCGACTAACGAGGAACTTCGAGAGAAAATGGAAACGAAAATGACACCTATACATAAAATAAAAAAGAGACAGCTAAAATATCTAGGCCACATAATGAGGAAAGAGGGCATGGAGAATTTGATACTTACAGGACATTTTAGAGGCAAGCTGTGCAGAGGTAATCGAGAATAACGTACGTTACAAGCTTGAGTAAATGGATAGCAGAGAAATAACGAAAAGCCAAACCTTACTAGGAGATAGAATGGATAGGTTGTTGTTGAGAGCCACGCTCATCCATCTCCTGAAGGGACACTGCACAAATAATAATAATAATAATAATAATAATAATAATAATAATAATAATAATAATAATTTGTAATAATTGTGAAAGGGAATATATTCAGGCCGAAATGTACGAAAATTTCAAATATCTCGGTAGGGTTTTAACAGAGGACGAAAAATGTGGCATTGCAATAGCGAAAGAAACCTTCCAAAAAGTTATACAATCCGAAACAGGAAAACAGACAAGTGGCAGAGGAAAGTGGAGAATAACCTAACCAACGAAGAAGTGTTAGAGAAAATGGAAACAAAAATACACTGATGTTCAGAATTAGAAAGAAACAATTGAAATTTCTAGGACACAGGGAGAAATGACAGCTGGCGGATTTGCCACTCACAGGCTATATTGAAAGCAAAAGGCGAAGATAAAAACAGACAGTAAGGTATCTAACAAGACTATTTAAATGGATTTTGTGGGGAGAACTGAGAAGACTAACTACTAAGTGCTACAAAGGATAGAAAGTCGCGGAGAGCCATGATTGTTTATACCGGAAAGGGATGTATCACATAGAAGATAAGGTCACATTAAATGTATAAAATGCCTACTAAAGATTGAGCCTTGAAACAAGAAAGAGCTTAAATAGACTCAAGAAATATAAGCAAAGATGTGTATTTATTTCAAAGACAATCAGTTTGAGAATTACAGCTGACAAAATCGTTTGGGTTCTCACCAGTCTTTGTGTAAACTGATACTAGAATAAGAACCATCTATAATGAAACTAAACGAAATAATAGTTATAAGTGGTCTTCAGGCGATAAGGTTGAGATTGCTTTGGAGGCGGGTTAGAAGAAATATAGAATTTAATGTTCGACCACTGATTGAGTAGGTGGAGCACACACTAAAACTTAGATTTGTAAGAATGTCAGCACATCTCAACAATATTTTGACAGTGTGTAAATGAAATCACAAAGAAGAAACTTTGAAAGGTTGCTATATGATCGCGTTTCAATCAATGTTCATAACGTTTAAACATTAATGCTTTCTACGAATCTTAACAAAGTCTGACACAATAACAATTACTTCCGTAAAAGATCAATTCACTGTGTCATATCCAAAAAATCTACCCTTCAGAATGCTTCTTTCATATTTATAAATCTATTATTCGTTTGTGCATGGAATATGAATGTGGCAACAGTTTTGTCGGAGTTAACTCTTCCTTAATTTCCTAATTGATTCACTAGGGGACGCTGTCCCTACACTATAAATACTGTGAGATTTATTGCCTTGTTCTTTTTTTATTTTGCATTTCAGCGGAAACATTTTAAAATGTGATCTCTCGCAGAGATCTGCGTTTTGCCCACTTGTGGGAAAACGCAATGAAACACATACACATACGCGTACGTACGAACATTCATCAAAATACAAACTCTTTACGTTCACGCACAAACACAATTGTTTTGCCCATAGGAAATTTTTTGTTTAATACATATATTTGTTGATATTTATATATTTATATATATATATATATATATATATATATATATATATATATATATATATATATATACACACATATATTTGTTGATATATATATATATATATACATATATTTGTTGATATATATATATATATATACATATATTTGTTGATATATATATATATATACATATATTTGTTGATATATATATATATATATATATATACATATATTTGTTGATATATATATATATACATATATTTGTTGATATATATATATATATATATATACACATATATACATATATTTGTTGATATATATATATATATATATATATATATATATATGCAGAAATATAGTATAAAGTGTGCTATATTTATGGGGTAAAGTGCTCAATATCAGAGATAGAGCGTGTGTAAATATAAAAGTGGACATGGAAGTCAGCACTTAGAGGCGACAGTCTGTTTCATGCTAGTGCAATCGTCAGGCGACGATTGCACTAGCATGAAATAGACTGTCGCCTCTAAGTGCTGACTTCCATGTCCACTTTTATATTTATATATATATATATATATATATATATATATATATCAGTCTTGTTGGTCTTCTTTAGACTTCTTTATAGCAGTTTCAATCTCTGAGTCCGCCATGTTCTTGTAGTTGGACCTTCTTCTAGCAGGAATAAACGCACGTGTTTCTAATTTAATGACACGTAAATCCCCGGTCCGCTACAGTTTCATGAAATTTGACTACTTTCCACGCTTCATATTAAGTAGGCATGTTTTTGAAAGTCCAAGAAAAATAAGTTACATTTCCGAATCGATATTTTTCTCACTCCTATTGAAAGAACGCTAAACTCTAGGAAGGGAACACTCTACTACTTGGCTTCACGTTTTCCATTGACATGAAGAGCGACTATATCGAATGTTGGTTCACAGTGTCGAAAATCTTTCTCGTTAGAATCCTTCTCATACATCCAGAAATCCTCCATGAATTGCACACTTCTGCTATATCTGCTCCTATTATATATCTCGAGATTCTTGACAAAGTACAAACAAGGGTCTGCAATTTAATCGATACTGACCCGGAATCTTGACTTCAGTAACTTTTAATCGATGTGTCTTCCCTTTTCCCTACAAATATTTCCATGCCAATTGTTCTCATGAGCTTTTCTCCTTAGTGCCTTGACTGCATGAATTTAAGCGTGCTACTAGATTGGCAATTAGGTCTCGCTGTTTTACTGTTGAACTAGCTACATGCGACCGCCAATTCTATTCTAACAATTTCATTTCTCACACTTATCACTTGTGGAACTCCCTTCCGATTTCACCTACAATCTTCGAACAATTAAATGAAATATCATTCGTCATCTATTTTCCTGAAACGTTTTCCTTTATTGTCCTTTCCTCAGTCCTACCCTCTAATGTCTCATCACTCTCTGTCATTCCAGCGTCCAAGTGGCTTTATCAACTTCCTTAGGTTGAATTTTTTTAAGATGCCAGACAGGGTAATCCGACTAATGATAGTAATTGGATCTAGGTGAGACCTCTTTGCTTTATTTCACAGGAAGGAAAAGAGAAATTATATTTTAGTAATTGTGACAATTTACCGAAATGTATTTAATGAAGGACCTTTATCGTTTGTCTCTGTTTAGAGCAAGAATTGAGGTCTCGTAACATCAACTTCATCAACTACAACTGAATCAATACATATAGTAATTCTCAGTGTGTAATTATTTATATATTTTCATTGTATTTATTTTTATATTTCTTCTCCCATCTGTCGTGGGAAGGGAGATTCAGTCAGTTATGTGCCATGCGCGATACACGCTTAGGCGATAATTTATCTTTCGATACATGACTGACGAAGCAGATTTTTTCCCGCAGTAGGTTGGCATTTCTTTCTGCCGCAGACCAGTTGCCATCCAAGACAACCCCACTCTGTCCTGCTATTTACCCATAGCTGGAGGGAGAAGAGGGTTAATACCTTTACCAAGGATATTAGCACGTAAGTAAATGTAAGGGATTCAACTGGAATTCGAAGCCGCTATCCATTACACCGCTGTGCCACCAATATATATATATATATATATATATATATATATATATATATATATATATATATATATATATACAGTTGTGGCCAAAATGTTCAGAATGGCATTGATTTCGTCAGAAAAGTAGGTATATTTTTTTATCAAAGTTGTTTTATATTCTATAATTTTCACAGACAATAAATACGATAGTATTTGTTATTGTCTGAGAGATTTCGGTGTAATTTGAGAGGACAATACAGAAGCAAGGATGATTTAGTGATTTGCTGAAAAACCCATGGCGGCCAAAATGATCAGAACGGTTGCTTTTACTCTGTGTTTTAGTATATTTAACCGGCGAACTCTAATTTTTAAAATTTGTTTACGTGACGCTTCGTTTACTAAACATTAGTAAGAATATCTGCAGTGTACTTTGTTAATATGATGCCACTTACTCAGTTACCAATTCGTCAGCAGATTATTAAGCTTCGAAAGAAGGATAATTAAATATTGGGTCTATTGAAAAGATTGTTAACAGGACAAAAAGTGTTGTTCACGGTATTCGTAAGGTCTACGATGATTGTGGTTCGTGTGGTGCAAGAAAGTCTACAGGTAGGCCAAGAAAAACGACCAAGAGAGAAGATCGTGCTATGGTAAAGTTGGTTGAAAGGGACAGATTTAAAACTCCTGCTGCTGTTTCTCGGGAAATGAGCATTGTACTGAAGAAAACTTTATCTCGAAAAACTGTGTCTCGTCGTTTAGTTAAACATGACTTACAAGCAAGAGCACCTGCAGTGAAGCCACTGATCAGCTCCAAGAATAAAAATATCGTCTTACCTTTGCAACCGAACATGTGTTGTGGTCTCAAGAAAAATGGCAAATGGTGCATTTCAGTGATGAATCTAATTTTATGTTATTTGGCTCAGATGGGAAAAGGTACGTTCGTCGAAAAGTAGGTGAAAAATTGTCGCCTAAATGCCTTAAGACTAGTGTTAAATACGGTGGAGGAAGTTTCATGGTTTAGGGGATGATATCTGGAGATGGTTTTGTCCCTTTGGTGCGATTACATGGAAAGGTAAATGCAGGAGTTTATAAACAACTTGTAAAAGATCATGTCTTGCCTGTTCTGAGAAATTCAACTAAGAGACCACCCATATTCATGCAGGACAATGCCCCATGTCATAAGGCTAAGGTGGTCATGACTTCCTCAAGGTTAAAAAGGTTATTGTTATGAATTGGCCTGCTCAAAGCCCAGATCTCAATCCTATTGAAAATGTGTGGAATATTCTAGGAGAACGTTTGAAAGCCAACAATCCTAAAACAACCGAGCAATTATGGAATGCTCTTCATGAAGAATGGAATAAGATCACCCAGCAAGAAATTGAAATTTAATTTCCTCATGCAGTCGAAGATGTCAAAGTGTGATTGAAGCTAAAGGGCTTCACTCTAAATATTAAATAATTCCAGTATTCTCTGTCATTATTGATTATTTTGTTATTTTTCAACCGTTCTGATCATTTTGACCGCCATGGCTTTTGCAGTCAATCACTAAATCATCCATAACTTTTGTATTTATTTATTCATGGTTTTGAATTCCTAATTGTCCTCCTACACCTGTCTATTTATGTAGGGCTGAGAGATTGAGGAGATAAGAGGTGGCTTCATAATTCTCTTATTTATTTCTTCTTTCATTTTCTCTTTTGAGTGAATATTCCACTAACAAATTTTGATAATAGCAGTAATTTTCGATAAGGACAGTAATCTTTCTTATTACAGGATCTACTATTTAACCCATAGCTAATGGAAGTAGATAGATTAATACCTTTCCTCTGGTTTGGTTTATGGTTTATTTGTTTTACGGCATATCAACCTCAATGGGTTATTTAATGCCGACAAAATCTTTTATTGCTGGTAATATTTTATTTTGTCAAAAATCTGTTTCTGGTAATATATTTCCTTCAAAATTTTATTGCTGGTAATATTTTTTTCAAAAAAGTATTGCTGGTAATAGTTAACTATTTGCCCATAGCCGGGACTCCAACAGCTGCCACCACCCCGTGCCTGGGTGAACCTGGGAGCACCAGCAATCAAGACGTAGTTGCACGCTCCTCAAAATCTCCTGATCAGAGTCCTTGCTGCTGGTTGTTGTTTAACGTCTTACCCAGGACGCGGATGTAGTTTAATGTCGTACCCAGGACGACCTTTCCCAAGGGTATTTGCTTATAAGTGAATACAATGAATTCATGTGGAATTCGAACACGGCTCTTCGATTTCGTAATCCGAGCCGCTATCCATATTCCACCGTGTTACTAGAAGAAATTATAATTACAACACTCAGATGAAATAACTGTAACCAGAGCAATCTTAATAAGTGATAGACTTTTAAAGAATCATTAATGTAGATTTAATCCTTCAAATTCTGACTGGATTCTTTTTACAAATCTTCCATGATTTAAGTTTCTGAGCAATTGCTTATCTTTCAATAAAATGGTGTATAGAGAATTCTGGAGAGCATTTCAAAATTCATCCTTGTTGATAAATTAACGCCCCTAATTGTAGAATTTCCTTTCCAAAACGCTTTAAACGCTAAAGGGTTTGCCATCGGAACTTAACGGAAAATCCAAGCAATTCCTCAATTGACTGTGTTTGAAATCCATTCTTTTAAGATGTTCATTAGCTCTCTTCCCCAAATTAAGTTATACAAAGGACAGGAAATTGTGGAGAGCAAATATCGTTAAAGCCCTGAAGGGACACTGTACATAGATGAACGAGATCCTGAATGAATTTCAAGTACTACCTAGATGTATTATTGCTGGTCACAATCTTAAAGTCAGAAATGCAAACGAAACAGTGTTGAATGCAGATACAGAAAGGAAGATGTAGGATGTCCTCGATATGGTTGTAAAAAAAGAGATAAGCCAGAATTAAACCTCAATTGTAAGGAGACAGTATGCCTGGCTGTTAGCAAGAGGAACAGAAGATGTGGACTATGAACTGAAGATGAGAACATCAAGCAAGTGCGAAAATCTAAATATCTGGAATTTTTTTAACCCTAGAAGTAAAAATATGACACCAAAATATGTAGCCATTTCTCAGTTCTCTTGTATGGCAGTGAATTCTGAAGAATCTCAGGACAGATGAACATGAGGCAACAGAAATATAGTTCTCCAGAAGAATACCGAAAATTCCATAGAGCTGAACGAATAAACAAGGGGGAAGTATTAAAGAAAATGGCGACTAAAAGTACATAGATACCCAAAATCCGAAATAGGCAGTTGAAATTCCTTGGGCACATAATGAGGAAGGAGGGCTGGGAAAACTCAAGAAACGTAGGTAAAGGTATCAGGTTCACCCACCTAACGAGCTGGGGTGGCAAGTTTGGCAAAGGGAAAACGTTTGATTATCGCCTACATCATGGACGAAGAGGAAACATAGAAGAAGAAGCCCTTTTTGTCGTCTCTGCTATCAAATGGACAAGTAGCATTAATAATGCAACAGTCTTCTTTACTGAGAACAAATACAGGGACACGCATATGTATTGGATACATGTTATTTTCTGTTATAACTCTAGTTTATGTTCGCTATTTTGCCTGGTATTTGTTAAGTAATATCTATAAAGTTGTTTTAGTTGTATATGGAAGGAAAATTAAAAACTCATGGTTGAATTCATTTTTTTTTATAAAATTTCAAAATTACCCCATGCAAAAGTATTGGATACATGACACTCCTTTCAAATTTCCAATCGAAACTTTGTATTTTAAAAGACTTTAATATTCGAATTTTCGATAGTATTGGAATGTTATCTCTGACCAATCAGAGAAGCACACAATTGTTTACAAGATAGTGCTACTAATCATCTGACCCTTTGATGTGCATTCTGCAATTCAAGGATTAAAAATGGCAAAAACTAAAGAATTATCCAGAGATATGCGAGATAGAATCATTGAACGTCACAAAGGAGGACAAGGTTACCGAAAAATTAGCAAAGAAATGAATCTAGCACTAAGTACAGTAGGAAATATCATCAGAAAGTATAAGAAGTATGGCGACGGTACAGCAAACCTTCCAAGAAATGGAAGACCGAGAAAAATAAATGAGAGTACTTCAAGGTGGATCAGCAGAAATGTGCAAAAAAAACCCCTTCATTACTCGTTCTGAAATTAAAACTGATCTTGAGGGTGCTGGAATTAATGTAAGTAAGGATACCATTAGCAGAGCTCTATATCGTACAAGCTTTCATTCAAGATCACCAAGAAAAGTGCCTTTACTGAAAACCAAACATGTCAAAGACCTATTAAAGTTTGTCGAAACTTATGAAAAGAAAGGTATGCAGTTTTGGGAAAAGGTAATCTGGTCGGATGAAACGAAAGTTGAACTATTCGGAAGGAACACAGCGACAAGTGTTTGGCGAATAAATGGCACTACCTTCAACAAGCACAATACCATCCCCACAGTTAAGTTTGGGTGTGGTTCCATTATGATATGGGGATGCTTTTCATCCAAGGGCACTTGTGAGTTACAAGTTATCCATGGTAGAATGAATGTTAGCATGTACAGGGAGATTCTAGAGAAGAACCTTCAGAAATCTGCAGCTTCTTTAGGACATGGTCGGAATTTCGTGCTTCAATACGACAATGATCCCAAACATACCGCAAAACTTACAAAGGAATGGTTTGAAAATAATGGTATTAGTACTCTCAATTGGCCAAGTCAGTCTCCTGACGTGAATCCAATTGAGAATTTGTGGAATACTTTGAAGGTTAAACTTCATAAGCGGAATCCACAAAATACCAAGCAATTAGAGGAATTATGCAAGGAAGAATGGGGTAAAGTAACGGTGGATCAGTGTGAAAAACTTGTGGCCAACTATAGAAAGCGACTGGAAGCAGTGAAACAAAACAGAGGCTACGCAACAAAATATTAAATTGATGTATCCAATACTTTTGCATCGGGTAATTTTGAACTTTGATAAAAAAATGGATTCAACCACGAGTTTTTAATTTTCCTTCCACATACAACTAAAGCAACTTTACGAGATATTACTTACCAAATAGTAGGCAAAATGGCGAACATAAACTAGAGTTATAACAGAAAATAACATGTATCCAATACTTATGCGTGTCACTGTATATCCTGCCATGAATATGCAATGATTGAATCTTCTGGTCTCATAGAATATTTACTTTTTCCTTATCGATGGCTATATCCAGCTTAAGACTATGCCATCTATTATTTTTATTTTCTTTCGTATTGTTTTCTTCTGGAATTAGTGTTCTCCATCAAGTCCTATGATTTCAGATAGAAAGCAACTTCCGCAGAATATTTGTACAGCCAAGCAACGGAGACTTCTGAAGCGAGGTGGTAACAGGCGGTACATTCCCACGTTCTTAATGTAGAACTTTAATTGCAGCGGTATAACGATTAACTCGAAGAGTATTGGCCTGAACTGTTGGTAACTTCATTTCGGAGGTTGGTATATTTACTAAGCTTGTCAATTTCTTTCACATTGATAATAATACTTCCTTGTTTCTTTGACTCCATACAGTGTCATCAAGGATCTGTTCAGTGTTGATGTTGGAATCACCCAAGATCTTGTATTGTTCGTTTTCGATCAACTACACTGGCTTTTGGCAGTAGCATTTCTCGTCTTCTTCAAGTCCTTATTTCTTACATAAGTGTCAACGCATACAAAATGATAATTTATCACCTATTATTATTATTATTATTTGAAATCAATGTCTCTTTTATATTATTGATATAAGGTTGTACTTCAGTATGTCAGATGAGTTATTATGCACACTATTTACATTGCCCAGACTATCATCCTCATCTTTGTTGCCATATTTATCACAACGTTTCGGCCGTTGTACGCCCCGGTCGTCTTCAGGTGGTTGGAATGTCGAACTGAAGCCTGGGATAGACTGTTCTAGTTCCACGTGCCACGTCTAATGGATATCAGTTATCAGTTATCTCGTGTTAATTCCCCTCTCCACATTCTTCACCGCCTTAACCAGGTATTGAAGTTACACTCTTTGGGTCCTGTCACTGGATTTATCTAACGCCTTTATCCACTGTGTCATGTCTCCTTGATGATATCTGTGTATTAATTTGTGGGTATTATAAACCTTAATGTCTCCCGCTCATTTTTTTACCAGTGCTCATATTTCAAATTTTTTGCTGTTATCATACATTTTTTTACCAAAACTCAATTGCAATTTTTCTTGTTATTATTACTGCTTTTCTCTGGCACTCCTTATTACTGGTTCCCATATTGTGTTCATTTATATGCTTGGTCAACTCAGGAGATTTTTGTGGCCTATAATATGTGCTGATTCCTTAAGTTTACGAATTTTCCAATGATGTTCTTTGTCTATGATCTCAACTTGATCCCACAGAGGGCGGTGATCTCCCTTTTCTCTCCATATGTGGTCAGCCAAGCCTGATTTTTCCACTTTCCACTTTTCCTCGTGTTACAGCTTTTTGGTGTTCTTGAAGCCTCACCTTAAGGGGGCGGCCTGTCTCTCCTTTATATTTCTTTCCGCAGCTGCACGGGATTGTGTACACACAGTCTTTAGTCATGTTCTTCTCTCTGGTTGAACTTCAATTTTATAAAAAAAAGAATCTCACGTGATCATGAACGAATGCAGACATGTTATTAATCTATAGTGAATTTTATATTAAAAACGCTACGGCATTGATGGGAAAATGCCAAACAAATGAAAATTATGAGTCTGTGAATTAATTTTTTCTTTAAAAATTTCATTTTCTTTTTCTTAAGAATCATAGTTTGTTAAAAAAAAATTGATTGGCTTCTAAAATATAAAGGCGGGCAAATTTCTATCTCGGTTGCGAATGAATGTTTTTTTTTTTTTCTTTTCTTTTTGAGTAATTTCTTTACGGGTCTTTTTTTATTTTATTATTTTGTAACTCTTAGAATCGAAACAAAAATATTGTTGTTCAAGAAAATAGAATTTAATGCCCATAATAATGTAACGATTTCTAATCTATTATTCTTTTGCGCGTCTCTGTCCTATTTAATTTTTTTTCCATTTTGATTCCAACGTTGCTTTGCTTTGTCCATTCAGCTAATCGTTACTTTTCCTCCTCTTTTCGCCGTCGTAATAACTGCTTATCGTTCCTTCTTTCCATTGCGTAACAATCTCCATTGGTTCCAAATCATTAGTTTTAAAAATCTCCCTTATATGAAAGACATCAATCATTGCATTTTGAATTACGAGGACATTAAAATGATAAAAATGCGACAATAAAACAAAGTATTGGTTCTGTGACTATTTGTGTGCAGATGCCATGCATTCTCCTAAAGAAAAAGAAGCATTTTAGAACAAAAAATAAAGCATTGCTGCCATATCTGGTCTGGAGCTACTCAATCTTCACTTTCCAAACTTGATAGAGTTTAAAATGGGTAACGCGGTCTTTTTGAGGAAGACTTATTCGCCAACCTGCAGTCACTTTCCAACAGATGTAATGTTACAAGCCTATCACTTCTCTGCCTCTCTTTCCAATGCCATCTGTTCTTACGGATTCCATTCTTATGTTTGACTAGTTTTAGACTTTTACAGCTACGATACCTGAGGTTAATTTGACACAGTCGAAAACATTCTCATTTCTTCCGTATTCCAAATATAAGTAGATAATTACTCTCTGAAGTTGGTTTTCTGTTGCCGGAACACAAACGAGGAGGGACGGAACGAACAGCAGCACCGGAGACAAACAAAACAAAGCAATACAAAACAGAGACACGTCCATAGCAGAAGCGACGAAGAATTCCACACCTGAACGGCGCAAACGAAGGTCGAACGTAACCCGGACACAGAAAGTGACGACGAAAAAAAACGAACTCAGAATCACGACGTTATGCCGCCATTCATCTTGCCACATGGCCACAAATTCAACATGGATGCCTACATCAAGTTCCTTGAGTAGGTAATGCTGCTCTGGGTCAAAACTCAAGATGTATGTATTCATAGATGTAGTGAGGGAGATGTTTGGTTATATACTGATAGGTAATGTCGAAATTCTTTGTTTAAGAATTTTTAAAGCTTATTTGTTATTTGAATGAATTATATCTGTCAGTGCTTGAAGGCTAGTCACCCTCACGAGGAAAAAGAAGAAACAGTATAAGGACTGAATTATTTCCCTGGTGAACCAGTGTTGAAAGGGTTACGAGAATTTCTTCGGAAAAAATGACCTGAAATCTGGCTTGACAATACACCTGACGGCGCCTGATGCTTTCAGAGTTTGTCAATTCCTGTCTAAAATTCCATTACGAAAAATAGGTCGGGCACCTTATTTTCCAGACGGAGCTCCGTGTGAGTTTTGGATATTTCCTCAACTGAAAAATGCCCTAAAAGAAGAAACATTTGTTGACATAGCTGACATCCAGTAACACTTCAATGACGACATTATTGAAAGGTAGTACTGAAAATGACTTCCAAATATCTTTCCAGCGTTTTCCCACAAAGAGCATGACTTCACAAGGAAAATAAGTAAAAGAGAATAGCACTAAATACTAAACAGTCTGCATTCAAAGGGCCTCTCTAGGAATTAAACTGTCTCACTTTTTCACACACACATACACACACACGCACATATATATATATATATATATATATATATATATATATATATATATATATATATATATATGTGTGTGTGTGTGTGTGTGTGTGTTTATGTTGTATAGCTAGCCACTCTTATTCGAGAATACCTGTCTGCCAGGGCGGCAAGACAGTCCCTATTACAGACGTCTGCTCAGTCGCATTTGTATTTATTCAGCAACCACAGAGCCCATATGTTGTTAAAATTGCATCTATCCTGAGAAATCCTTAGTTACACTCTATAGGAAAGAGCGTGTTATCTAGCGTGATCAACATTTTGAACAAGGTCAGAACGCTCAAGCCCTCGGCGACGGTGACTAGTGACTTCGTGAATTTCGTCTGCCCTATTCCGTCTACTCAATTTTACTCAGCCAAAAGAAGAAAAAAAAGAATCGAGTAAAATAAGAAAATTTGCTCAATACACTAAGTAGAGCAGAGTATAAAAACTCTCTTGGTAAGAGATTTCGGTCTGAAGAGAGGAATATATAGATAGTCACGAAATAAATTATAACCGAAATGAATCTGAAGAAGGGCGCAGCGTACAACGGCCGAAACGTTGTATTAGGTTGGTGCAAAAATAATGTCGTTTTTTGACGTTCAACTTCATGTGAGAAAACGACATTATTTTTGCACCAACCTAATGATAAATATGGCGACAAAGATGAGGACAATAGTCCGAATAATGTAAATAGCGTACATAATAGCTCGTCTCAGAAACATAAACAGACAGTGAAATGAATATTTATGGTTTTCTTGATTATATATATATATATATATAATATCAGTGGTTAATATACACATAAATATATATATACATATATCTAAAATATATAAATATATATACATACACACACACACACATATATATATATATATATATATATATGTATATATATATATATATATATATATATATATATATATAATCAAGAATAATATATATATATATATAATCAAGAATAATATATATATATAATCAAGAATAATATATATATATAATCAATAATAATATATATATATATATATATATATAATCAAGAATAATATATATATATAATCAAGAATAATATATATATATATAATCAAGAATAATATATATATATAATCAAGAATAATATATATATATATATAATCAATAATTATATATATATATATATATATATATATATATATATATATATATATATATATATATATATATATATATATATATATATATATATAAAATCAAGAATAATATAATATAATATAATATAATATAATATAATAAAATAAAATAAGAGGAGGCACTGTGGATTAATGGTTAACGGCTTGGATTGAGGAATTGGAGAGCCGAGTTCGAATTCCAGTCGAATTACATTCACTTACGTGCTAACACCCTTGGGAAAGGTGTGAATCCTCTTCTTCTCCCTCCAACTATGGGTAAATAGCAGGACAGACTGGGTTCTATAGCCTTGGATAGCAACTGGTCTAGAAGAAGGACAACTCTGAATTCAAAACCGGAGGGTCGTTTGGGGGCCTTGTGGCATTCGTTGCACCAGGTCCCGTCAAAAAGTGTGGATGGCCCTGCACAAAGCCTTCACCACTATAATCAAATCTTGTGTGGGTGTCGGGCTTTCAGTTTCTGGGAACTGATCTGTCGAGTTCGACGGGAGAGTCCATCATATATAATCAAGAATAATATATATATATATATATATATATATATATATAATCAAGAATAATATATATATATATAATCAAGAATAATATATATATATATAATCAAAAATAATATATATATATATATATATATATATATATATATATATATATATATATATATATATATACATATATACTCACATCTGTATCTTTTAAAATGTTTTAAATGGAAGAAAGTATAAATATATAAAATTAATGACAATCAGCAAACCTCTCGGAATGCCAAGTCGTGTCTTCACCGACCCTTAAAATTTATTTGTTTATGCCTTCGAGATTTATAAGCAAATACCGCTGTCTGCAGCGTTCTATTCATTGGCATCACTTGTCAATAACTGACTTTTTCGATGTGTGGCTCTGGTTTTTAAACACTGGCCGGAAAAAAAAATCATTCCTCCTATTGTTCCTTGGTCGGTACTAAAAGCATAACAGAAAGATGTGAACAATGGCAGAAAATAGCAAAGAATTCTAATATGAGTTAAATAATACTTTTTTTCTTCAAATATTCTTCAGGCGATTGAAATCAGCCGTTGGGTTTTTAAAAAGATCTAATAATATTTTTATTTAACGCCATTTTTGACGATCACCCTTGTTGGTCCTCTTCAATGTTCGATTCCCACGGAGCCGCAGGAACTGGACAGCTCGCTACGAACGGAGAATAAAAAAAAGATATGATCAATCATACATTCATTATTGCAATGCTTTTGGAGAGGAAAAAGAAAGTCTCTTTTTTTTTCTTCTTCAAAAAGAAAGGTGAACCGGAACAAAAAAATCAACTCACGTCTACGCCATCTTGTTTCCAACTCTCACCTTGTATATTCATTCACAAGCACAGTAGTCTTTTATTCTTCAGCCGACAGAAGTAAAACCTGCAAGGCACAATTACGATTCATTGTTGGAAGATTGTTGTTTAGAAAGCGTAGCTTAGTTTAGGCCCAAGGGTACAAGTGTTGAGCACCCAGTGCGGATCAAACGCCATGCGAAATGTTTACAAGTCCCACTTTCAAATCATGACGGAATGACAAATTCGTATTTGGAGAATCTTGTATATACGCTTGAAGAATAAAAACAAAGATATACTTATATATAGAGATATATAACAACAACAACAGAATTTATATTTCACAAAAAAATAACAACAATCAACCTGGTAATGATAAGGTAAATCTGGAAGTTAAACATTTATGTAAACACTCTTTGTAATTATAGTACTCTATAGCAAGGGATAAAATATTAATAATAATAATAACAAATGGGCGCAGAAATACAAGTACAGAACGGTAAACCGGCTGAAGCTGCAAAATACTTAAAAAAGAAAGCAAAGACAGATGCAACCGACCAGATACAGAAATAATGGCAAGTTAAACCGCCTCATGGCTAATACTCTGCCCGTACCAAACAAGCTGACCTAGACAAAAACCGTACCCATCAGTGGCTACGTAGTGCAGGGTTGAAAGCTGAAACTGAAGGTTTTATCCTTGCTGCACAGGACCAATACTTGTTAACTAGGAATTATCAAGCACATATACTAAAATACTGTGTTAGCCCAAAATGCAGATTCTGTGATAAATATCCAGAAACAATCGGTCATCTTGTATCAGGTTGCACGATATTGGCACCCACTGAATATCAAAACCGGCATGACAGAGTGGGCCAATATCTGCACTGGAAAATTTGCCACTTCTACGGGAAGTAAACTGAAAAAAACTGGTACGAACACCACCCAGACCCGGCTATGGAGATAGGACCTGTTACAATTCTATGAAACTACACAATACACACTGACAGAAGAATCAAAGCCAACCGCCCAGACATTGTTATTAAAGATCACAAACAAAACAATGCCTCCTTATTGATATGGCAGTCCCTGCAGACTGCAATGTATCTTTGAAGATATTCTAAAAGCTGTCAAAATACAAGGACCTTGAAATAGAAATCTCAAAAATGTTCCACATGGGAACATCAACAATTCCTGTTGTAGTTAGAGCCCTTGGACTGGTTGGAAACGATTCCAGTAGACTAATTGAAGGTATCCCTGGAAGTCCATACCTCAAAGAGATACAAAAAATTGTTCTGACAAGTACAGATCACACTTTACGAAGGGCTTTATCTATGTAATATTTTTTTTTTGCAGTGGAGAGTGTCATGATACGATTTCTAACCTGAGGTCCCTGTGCGGGACCCGGAAAGAAATGTGTAAACGCCAGATTTCAAAGGAAATAAATAAAAATAATAATAATGAAGAGAAAGATCCGAAAAGAAAATTTAAGAAGAGTTTGTTTGATACTAGAAAGCGAACAAAATGGGACCAATAAAATGAAGGTTATCAACCCCTGAGCTATATCCGTAGTAATATACAGCTTCAACATTATTAAATAGACGTTGGATAACGTTAAAAGATTGGACGCCAAGACCATAAAAATGCTTACCAAAATGAGGATGCAGCACCCGAAATCAGATGCTGATAGGCTGTATGTACCAAGACCTTTAGGATGTCGAGGTCTAATCTAACGTGAATTAACTCTAAAAGCTACGACAATCAGATTGGAAGCCTACCTCACAAAAAAAAAAACAATGACCCTCTACAACAAACAGTAAAACACCAAATTCACTCTATCAACAAAGAAGCTGCACTCTTCAAGAAAAAGCTTAATATACCTGAAATCCCTCCATCAAAAATCGAAGCGAATGGCATTTATGCCAAACGAGTAAAGCGGAACGCAAAACAACTTGGGCAAATGAAATTACAACATAACTGAGAGGACAAGGAGTTGCATGACAAATACATAAAATGAAAGAAAATGCAGATGTGGACTAACAGAAAACATATCAGTGACTCAGAAGCACCGGGCTGAAAGCTGAGACAGAAGGCCTAATTATTGCAGATGAGGACCAAATCCTTGCAGCTAGATCCTATCACTGTCACATAATCAAGGATGGAACAAACCCGAAATGCAGTATCTGCGTAAAATATGATGGAAATGACGACCATATTATTTTAGGATATCCGAAACTGGCTAAAAAGGAATATACCCATAACAAGGTAGCGACATATGTACATTGGAAGGTATGCAAGAAGCACAAAATCGAAACCACCAACCAGACACAGTTACCCAAAATAACAATGTAACTATCCTCTGGAACAAGTCAATTCAAACTGACAAGGAAATAAAAGCCAACAGACCTGATATTATCATAAAAGGCAAGAAATTCAGAAAGTGTATGCGTATTGACATAGCAGTACCACCTGAGAGAAACACCTTCATAAAAGTTGTCGAGAAATTGTCCAAATACAAAGACCTGGAGATCGAGATTAATAGGATGTAACCAATGAAGACTGAGACTGTACCAAGAGTAATCGGAGCTATGGGCCTCTTGCGAAAAGTAATGGACAATTTTACTAACAGTGTCCCAGGTAACATCAACATACAAGTTGCCCAGAAGATCACCCTGCAAGGAATATCTCATATACTAAGTGCTATCAATTAAATGACAATTCTACTATGAGGCCTAAGAACAATAGTTTGAACCCGTCTCTACAGGATACAAAGCAGGAAACATAACATACACAAATAATAATAATGATAATAATAATAATAATAATAATAATAATAATAATGTATCTTTGAAGATCTTCAAAAAAATATCAAACTACAATGACCTTGAAATCGAAATCTCAAAATGTGGCACGGGAAGACATCAACAAGTCAAGTTTGTTTGGAAATGGTTCTGATAGACTCATTGAAGTAATTTGTGGTTGCCTAGCGTTAAAAAAAAACTTGTACTCACAAGTACTGCTTATACTTTACATAGGGCTTTATTTATGTAAAATATGTGTGTGTGGGTGTGTGTGTGCGTGTGATTTTTTTTGTGAAAAGTAATGCTGAGTAGAAAATGTGATGATGCTATTTCTAACCTTAGATTTCTGGTTGGGCCCCGGGAAGAAATGAGTCTGCACCCAAAATCAAAGGAATAATAATAATAATAATAATAATAGAATATCGAACAATACAAGCAAGTCGATCAAACATTATTAGCAAAGACAAAAAATAAAAAGGTTTTCACTGATTCATATGAGCTTACCAAGTGACAAAAACATATCTACAAAAGCTTTTGAAAAACTAAGCAAATACAAATACAAAAATCGTGACATATAAAAAATAAAACTGTTCCAATTGGGGTTGGAGCTTTGGGTCTAATAAAGAAAGGAACTCAACAACAGAATCCCTGATGCATCTTTCCTCCAGGATATTCACAAAATAATTCTAACAAGCTTATGAAGAGTTTTGTCCATTTAATATTGTTTTGTTAATATCTGTCTCCTGTTTAGTGGAAACAAGAAAAATCCCGTTTATTTACGAAATGACAACAACAACAATAACAATAATAATAATAATAACAATAATAATAATAATAATGAAAATAATAACAATAAGGACCTTGAAATAGAAATCTCAAAAATGTGGCACGTGGGAACATCAACAATTCCTGCTGTAGTTGGAGCCCTTGGACTGGTTGGAAAAGATTCCAGTAGGTTGATTGAAAGGATCCCTGGAAGTCCATGCCTCAAAGAGATACAAGAAATTGTTCTGAAAAGTACAGCCCACACTTTACGAAGGGCTTTATCTATGTAATTATTTTTTTATTTTATTTATTTTTTTTTTTTTGCAGTGGAAAGTTTCATGATGCCATTTCTAACCTTAGGTCCCTGTGCGGGACCCGGAAAGAAATGTGTAAACGCCAGATATCAAAGGAAATAAAAATAATAACAACAATAATAATAACAATAATAATAACAATAATAATAATAATAATAATAATGATAGATAAATTAATAAATAAATATAGCGTATTGTAAATTTAAAAAATGGAAGATATTTCCGAGTTCCGTTTATTTGTAATAAAATTAAAGCATGACATGCAATCAAATTAATCTTTGTTCTAACTACAGAATTCCTGAAGAGGGGATGCAATTCCGTAAAAACTATTCATAAGATACGTGCATATATATAGATTTAATGTGTCAAACATGTGTAGCGATATGAGATACTTTTTCATCCTCATCGAACTTAATAAATAGGCACTTCACTAAGAACTATAAAATATATTTTTCTCTTATTCATTTCTGAATAATCTTATAAAAAGATTAAACTTGACGCTGCGTTAACTTTAGCATTTGACATTTGAAATGTTAAATTTTAAATTCAATTGTTACCTTAAAAGTTAACTTTTATATTGATTTCGAATTTAATCAAATGCTAACTTTAATGCAGTAATAGATTTTACTTATAACAGAGTATGTTGTGATGTTATTTTAAAACATCATTTACCTGTATTCTGACTGGCCATCTTAGGTTACATAACAAGGTTTCCACCACAAACGGGTTTTTGTTGTGTTCTGAATTCTTAAAATCGTTTATTTTCCATTCAACTTCATCACTTGATAAAACCCCAGAAATGTCGAAACAAAATTGCAGCTTTTGTAGTGACCTTTTAACATGCTTATGTTATAAATTTGAATATATATATATATATATATATATATATATATATATATATATATATATATATATATATATATATATACTCAAGTATAGGATTGGTGTATTCGGAATAAATTCTAGTAAGCAAAAAATGCTGTTCTTAAAAGAGTGCTCAATACATTTATTCAAAAATTATAATGTTATAAAATCACTACAAATATAGCCATTTTGTTTCAACACTTCTGGTGTCTTATTCAACACCATCACTTGATAAGACAGCAGAAGTGTTGAAACGAAATGGGTATTTTTTAGTGATGTTACAACATATTTATAATTTTGGAATAAATGATATATATATATATATATATATATATATATATATATATATATATATATATATATATATATATATAATAAAAAGACTTAAACACTAATATTCCATGGTCATAATTTATTCCATTGGAATCGGTAAAAACGATCCAATTCATCAGACCTACAGATTCAAAAAGAAAATAGAAAAAACAACTCCGGGAAAAAATTAGTAAGAGTATATGCGTGAGAGTGTGGGAGGACATGGGATCTATATAGAGGGGTAACAGACGAGAGAGGGATGGAGGTCCAAAGCAGGAGGGGGCATTAAAATTTAACAGAGAGAAGATTTAAAGAAGGGTTTCAGTGAGAAAAATATATATATGAATATATATATATATATGTATATATATATATATGAATATACATATTAAAAATATGCATTTATTAAAGTATGAAGTATAAAATGCATGCTCTCTTTATATGAAGAGCTATAAAGGTATATACTGTCTTATACATATATTTCTAAACAAATGAAATGTATTAATCTATCGCAATGCATTTCGAATTCACTGTGACGTTACGCTTGTTATATTTATTTATGTTTAAGCAATAATGAGTCAAATTAACCATATATACAAACAGAAACAAGTATAGGTTGTTCCAATAGCTTGAACTAATTTAAATTTGAATTCTAAACGTCTAAGAATTTTTTTTCTTTTTCTTTCAGATTGAACAACTGAAGTCTTTTCCAATTTCAACCATGGAAAGATCAACAATTCCGAGTCAATCGCCATTAAACCAGCCACACATCTGTGCCTACAGCACCTGGTATTCTCAAATGGTCTCCAGTGTAGACGTTACTCCGGTGGTCGTAGGGGAACTGAATATTTCAACGTGATATGGACGTAAAACCCTCTGTGTGTAAGGTTATAAATAATTTGATTCCTCTCTTCTATCAATATGCTCCACACAAGTATCAAGATCCACACATGTATTATTACCTATTTTTTTCCTTTCAGGGAATAATAGGAAGTCTTCCTCCGTTCTCCATCGAACAACCAAAATAACTTTTAATCAAAAATAAAATCTGCTTTTTAAAAAAAAATCTAGGAGAGGTGGCAAACAAAAATTAGGTTACGTAGAAATTATGCAGAGGCGGCTGAAAAAAAAAGTAAAGAAAGAAAGAGCGTGACAAAAGAAATCTTTATAATGCAAACAGGAAACATCAAAATGGAGTTAGACATCTCCAACAGATTACGGACGATTTGGAACAGCAGACGAATTAAAAGGAAGGAAGAATGAAAAAGAAAAAGAAAGAAGAAACGTTATTGGAAACACACAAAATATGACAATGAGGAAATTCGCAACAATCCGAATGGACCTTTTAGGTGATGGGAGAAAAATTATCTGGTAACCTTTGTTCCCTTTCCAAATGTTATATAAATATATATATATATATTTTAGAATTGGACATAGTCCGACAATTTATTTAAAGACATTTATATATATATTATGTTTAACGTTCTTTTTATAGATACAAGTATTTAAGAAAATGCTCTGTTTTATAATAAACAGTATTAAATAACATTTACCGGCCTGAATGTCCGAGAAATTTTCATAGAAAATTTTCGCTCTCCGACAGGAATCGAACCTGTATCCTATACGGAACCATCATTTCGCGTGATGTGCCTTAACCTTTCGGCCACAGAGCAGCGTCTGGTTAGCAAGGTCGATTTTACTATCTTTAAACTTAAATCTTCCATGAATCTCTTCTATTCATATCTGCTCTAGCGTATCAAATGTAAACAAATGACGTCATATATTTTAGAATTGGACATAATCCGACAATTTATTTAAAGACATTTATATATATATATTATGTTTAAGTCTTGCGAAGAAATCGTCTTTCTTATCAGGATCTAATCCGATTCTTTGAGCATCAGCTCAAGATGAAGATTAGAACTGATAGAAAACGATTGCATTCGACAGTCTTCAGCGAAAGGTGAGTAAAAGACGCGAGCTTGGTTCGTTTGAACGGGGCTAGCCTTGATTTTTTTTTCTAGGTCAACCTAAATTACATCGGGGTGGTTTCCTGTGGAACCCTGCCCTTGGTTAGGTTAGACAAGCTTAAGTATACCTAGTTAATGCGAGTAAGTGTGTTCCTAACCTGTTCCCGGTTATCTCTTATGTTATGATCCAAGTCGAGTTTCCCAACCTCCCCAGTTTGGTTTTGACCCCCTTTTATCTCGACTGGCTCAGCCTTTTATTTTCCCATGCCCGTGTTATTTTATCTCTTTCCCACTCCCTTAGCGAGAGTGCTTCTTGATTTTTCCCTATGGGCAGAATACAGCGGCCTCTCTGTTTTGAGGTTTGAACGGGCCCTACTAACATAAATTATGTTTAGTTTAAAATTTGTTGAATTTTTTGTTTGTTATTGGGTTCATCTCCCTCCCCTTTCATCGTTTCATTATTAGAATGTTAATGTATTGTAATCATCATCCAATTTTTATGGTGTGGGGCGCGTTTTTGTAGGTTCCCCTTGTTAGGATGTGGTATTTTGGTGTATGGAGGATTGAATGGTGACGGACGAGTTCTTGTGGTGAATGTGTCAATTATAATGTATGAATGGGTCGCGAATCTGATTAGCTAGGTATAGGATGGTTAGTTACGACCAGCCTCATCCCTCCCCTTTTTCGGCCTTGTGCCACAATTTCTGTATGTTCAGAAATAAATCTTGCGTTCGGGACCGTGGTGACGTGCACTAGTATAGAGGTTCGTATTAAGTTACGACTGTTTATTTTTGTCTGGAAGCTGGACGCTAGCTTCAACCTACCGATAGTTAGCTGTATATTTACCGGTGTCTACCGAAACGTGGGACGAACACACGTTTTAGCTAGCGAGAACTGAAGATTGGACGTATGACCCCAGTTTTGTCGTTTCTACTACACCAGTCCGTATATTATCCTTTGCCAATTCTTCTTCTGTGTACTGTGTCCCTTCAGGACGTGGTCAATCATGACTCTCCATAATGTCCAATCCTTTGTAACTCTTAGTAAAGTTTGTTATCTTACTAATCTCTCTTAATCTCCGGTCATTTAATCATTTAGAAAATGTCTTTAGGCCGGTTATGATCTACTTTTTTCTGACTCTGACTCTCTTACGTTTAATATATCCTCATAGTCTCAAATTCTCCAAACCTTACTACCTCAATATGTTCCCTAGATATTTTAACTATCTTTTTTCTGATTCCATTCTTACTTCTTTAGGATAATGACCACCATCAAAAGATGATTTTTAGAATCTCCTTCGGGATGTCATCTCCAAAGTCCAACATAAGGATAAGTTAATCCTTACAAGTGACTTCAATGCTCGTATTGGCTGTGATTATCATTCTTGGAAAAGCGTTTTAGGTGATGTGAATTCTAATGGATTACGCCTTCTTACTATCTGCAAGGGATTAGACCTTAGTATCACTAATACCTTCTAACATACTTATGATTGTTAGTGAAACATTTTGTTAAAGTCGTTAAGCTCAAATATCTAACGATGCAATAGGGAATCACGTATATTTTATAGTCGTGGAACTCAAAAGGAATTTATTCATTCATTAACTTAATTAGGATTTATCAATTTATTCAAATAGGAAAAAGATGAATTGTTCACTAGTTCTGCTAGTTATTCATATTTACTTACAGATCATTCGGAGACTTTACCATCCAGGGTATGACGATAAACTACATCCAGCAGCAAGGCATCTGGAGGATTTGAGAAGCGTGGAACCACCTCTTGATGGCTGTTGTTCACAGGTCTATCCTGTTACGGTCCCGCCTATGGGCAAATAGTTAACCCCCAAACTGGGGCCGAGAAACACTATGGAAGTAGGAAAATATATTTTTTATAGTAAAAATACCAGCTATATATTTTCATAGTAAGAAAACTGATAAAATATTACTAGCAATAATTTTTGTAAAAGAAATTGCTAAAGCTCCCAGGAAAATTAAATTTGGCATTAAATGAGCCATAAGGGGGTGATATGCTGCTAAACAAACAAACCTTTGTATGTAATCATTCGTATTTTAGTTCCACAGTATATAGTAACCTCAGTTTAAAGTGGTTATCAATTGGTCGATTCTGCCAGTTAATGGCAATTCTAAAAATGAATTAATATGAATTGAAAGTAGATGGAGCAGAGAACGGATATTTTAGGTATACATTTATATATTACCACTGGCAACAAAGCTCTATATCCACTCCCAGGAAAATATTGTTTATCACTTGAGCAGAAAAGCACCCTTGTAATATTAGAAATATTACAGTTCAGTTTCAAATCTTATAAATGTTTTCTTTTTTGTGTATTAAGTCAGTACATTTTATCGTATACCCTAATTCAGTTGCTCTCGCTACGCGACAGTTAATTATAGAATAGATTGGAAGTAACAAAACTAGAATTTAAGAATTATATTGATAGAATCATTCATATATTGAGAAAGAGACAAACAAATCTTTCGGCCTCCAGCCTACTGATCTATTGACAGTAAAATAATAATGAATGAGAAAGTCTATTAAAATTTTCGCTTTAAAAAAATTATATAGCAATGATAAAATGGACGTCTGGTTAAGCGAATCTTATTAGTGAAACATTTTTTGCTGTATGTTCCTTTTTCTATTCTTTTCAAAACTTCCTGAAAACACTTATTTTAAGCTTCTCGTCGCTGGACACCAGGGATTATTTTATACACAAGGAAAATAGCTGTAGCTCGTTAAGATATATATATATAAATTCTTTTTCTGTCTTCTTTTTTTTATTGAAGAGGGACATTTCTTTCGCTATTTTTTTTTCTTCTTCGCAAATGTTTGTCTATTATTCTAAACACTGCTTCCACACAATGAATCCATTTATGATAGAATTCAGGAAGAATATGAAATTTTGTTCGAGCGTCTGCAACAAAAACGAAAGAAGATATTCTTAGAAATGAACCAATATTTACTTTAAAAATGTTTTTTTCTGCGATGAATTTATATACTTGTTTTGTAAAAAGCTGTTCCTTGTTAGCATTTTTTTGTTTTTTTTCTTTTAACTTTTTCTCTTTCTTCACACTCAATGTCTGAAATCTAATCATATATATATATATATATATATATATATATATATATATATATATATATATATATATATATATATATATATATATATATATATATATGTTTTTAGTCACTACGTTATACTTTCTTTATTTGTCTTTCCACAATAGATATTTATAGCGGTCATAGCTTTGAACCAAGTGGTAACAAAACTCGATAACAATGTTCGGTTTTCTTAGACGACGCATTATCAATTATTATAAATTGTCGGTTAGTGTGTGTTTCGTTTTATCGCAGATTTGTTTAATTCAAACCCTCGGATCGTTAATAACTGACCTTTAAATGAAGATGCACGGAGTGACAATAAGGAATAAATCGCTAGTATGTTTTAAATTCATATCTATTACCCTTGCGAGTACCGTATATACTGGCATACAAGGCGACAAGGCGGATAGGTCGACCCTTAAATTTTCAACTCAAAATGTACGTTTCGGGCTATATTCGTCGTACAAGACCGCCACCACATACATTTAAAAAAAGAATATTGTATTGAATTTATTAAATAAATTCAGTAAGCATATATTTTCTTTTTAATCAAATTCTAATGAATAAACGGTGGGGAGATATTGTCAATTAATTAACATAATCTAAAATACGATACGTGTGGGTGATATGTTTTCTGTAGGCATTTTACGGTACCATGAATGACTTTTCCCCGCTAACCATCAACTTGTTCCACTGTTCTCGAATGCAATCTTTAAACGGCTTGTTGAAACACACATACAGTCTATTCCTTGAACCATATATAAACATCTTTTTCCTGAACGCACTGTCTAGCGAAGTGTTTTGAACGCAATCAAGTATAGCCGTGCTTACAGTTTTTGACGATCTTTTTTGGATTTCTCTCTTGATGAATATGCGTTTTTTTGTTGTCGTGCAATCATAGCACATATTATATAAGGTAAGACTATTTTTATTACACTACTCTTTTAATATTTCATCACAATATTGCCAATTAAGTTGTTTCTGTAGAAAATATTTGTGTTAATAGTTACGAAGATAGAGTTTAGTCTGTTGTCAAAGGTCTCCTATTCTAACAACATCTTTTTAAGCATATCACCCCAGGCAAGGCGGGAGTGCACTAACACGCAAGGGGTTACAGAAAGCCAGAGCAGGCGTAAAGAGGCTGTTTGAGGAAAGGATATAGAGTAAGACGAGGAACAGAATCAAAGCATCAGAAGATGTCGATTGACATTGCATTTGAATATTTGAAGGTTATAGCTATCAGGGAAGTAAGAGGGATAGAGTTCCACTGACGGGAAGTGCGATATAAGAAGAAGTTGGAGTAGAAGAGACGGCTACACTTAATCGTTTCGACAGTGAAAGGGTGGGACCGAGATGCCAAACTAGTAGCACGCTTAAATTCCTGCAGTATGCGAACCAGTGAAAGTAGCTTGTCAGAGCAGTTGCCATGAAAATATTTGTAGAAAAGACAGAGGGAATCCATAGCAAGTCTCTGATAGACTGACTGTAGACGAGATGCCAGATTAGGACCTATCACATTGCATATCTCTCTCTGGATTTTGTCGAGGACCTCGAGATGAACTCTGGCGAGAAAAACCTTTTGGCGAGACACATAGAACCAACCTTCCTTGTGGTAGATGAAGCTGTTGATTCAATGTAGTTGTTCCACCGCAGGTCAGTGGAAAACGCGAGACCAAGCAGGCGCAGGGAGGCGCTCTAGTGGAGTTGGGCATCAGCCATTCCGAAAAGAAGGCTGGGAGGGATCGCTACGGTGGGTAAATGAGAGCAGTTTCGTTTTGGAGGTATTAAATTTTAAAAGCCATTTCCTGCACCGGGCAACCACAGATTGGAGGTACTTTTCGAGACCAGCGGCCAGGTTAGTTTTTATAGCGATGTTGGATTTACTATTGAGGCAGGAGTAAATAGTTACCATAAACCACAGAATTTAAGGTTCACATTTTATATCTAGAGTATAAAACAGCTTCCTAGTTTGTGTGGAATTTGTTAAGGTTAAAACTGACATAATTATGGTTATGGCTTACCGAGCAAGCTACGAAATCTTCACCGGATGACGTCGTACAGATAACCCTCTAATTATATTATTTTCTTCTCCCATCTCCTATAAGCAATCATTTTGTTTTTACCGTGTATTATTTATATCCTAATAATATTAGATGCATTTGCGATGCTTTTATTACTTATAGTGCCTCAACCATTTAATAGATGATATCTTCGCCAAATAGTGGATATAAATCTGATTTCTTTGTTCCGGGGATCGGGATTCGGATGTCGATTGATGTTATACCCAGTTGATTGCGAACCAGCATCGTCTGAAATAACACTTTATGTTAATAATCGATGTGTTTCATTTTGTAATTAGATTTTGAGGACAACCCAAGCTTGTTAACATAGGCCTCTAAATTTAACATTAAAATTCATGGGTGAAATGGATCATTTACTAAAGTATTCCAATTGTAAAGGTATCTATCTATCTATCTATCTATCTATCTATCTATCTCTCTCTCTCTCTCTCTCTCTCTCTCTATATATATATATATATATATATATATATATATATATATATATATATATATAGCAGGACAAACTGGGTTCTATAGCCTTGGATGGCATCTAGTCTAGGAGAAGAGAACTCTGTATTCAAAAACCTACGAGGTATTCAAAGACCTTGTGGCACACGCAGCACCAGGTCTCTGTATTCAGCTCTTTAAAAAGTATGGTTGGTTCTGCACAAAGCATTCACCACTATAATCAAATGATTTGTGCGGTAGAGTCCATATATATATATATATATATATATATATATATATATATATATAGATTACTACTCGAATTTCAGACGACTCCTATTCTCAGAACACTACTAGATCAACAGGCATTCTGAACTTTATTTTTGAGTCATGTCTTTGGGTAGCTTAATTAAGTCTTGGTCATTTAGATATAGAGCACTTTATATTACTCTTTACGTAGATGCCTTTCTTAGCGTCTTTTCTGGTCAATTTATGCATCTTTTTAACATTTTAGCGGGGTTTTTTTTGTTGGTTGCTTATGTTTTTTCCTTATTTTCTTATGTCACTTGGCAGATTTATTGTTGTTTTACTAATACTTTAGTTCATTGTGTTTTTCGTACACACTCACACATGCACACACAAATAAATATTTGTATGTATACTTAGGCAGCATATTTTCATTCAAGCATGTTTGGTTAAATAATTTAGACGTATGTCTATTTATTTTAGATTTGATCCTATCATAAACACGAATTAATCTCTTGGTGGCTGTAGAAAATTGATTAAGAAAAATTCCGAAATTTTCTTTCAAATAGTTTTTATTTTCACATGTATTTTCACTCTCATCTCATATCCAAGGGTTGCACATCTATGGGTGCGTTATGTGTTAACACGGTAAATTCAAAATATTTTTACCTATATGCAAGGGAGGTAACTTATGTGATTTTTAAAATATTTTTAATTGTAGTATTTTAATTAAGTATTTTTAATATAACACTCTGCTGTAAGAAACATCTAATAACTTTGTTGCTATACTCGTAGTTGATATTATTTATTTTGGCTGCAAATTTCCAGTTTTAAGTTTTTGCTTATTATTAACTTGAAGAAGTACTGAGGTATTTTCGACGAATATCTGTCTAAACTGTGAATGTAGACATGAGCGTTCCTTTAAATGTTCTGAGATTGAACTATAATCGTTCAAGGCAAACGTTAGTTGTCTCGTCATCGTTTTTTTTTGTAAAACCAACATACATAAATAGGCATAATAGGTCTAAATTATTTAACCAATCATACTTGAATATATATATATATATATATATATATATATATATATATATATATATATATATATATATATCGACGTATTAGGGCCAAGCAGCTCAGTTCGTAGGAACCGACAGCTAACCACAAGCACATCTAATTTGATTATAGTGGTGAAGGCTTTGTGCAGAACCAACCACACTTTTTTGAAGGGCCGAATACAGAGATCTGGTGCATTACGTACCACAAGGTCCCTAAATGATCCTACGCAGGTTTTGAATACAGAGTTGTCCTTCTCCTAGACTAGTTGCCATCCAAGGCTGGAACCCAGTCTGTCCTGCTATTTACCCATAGCTAGAGGGAGAAGACGATTACTAACTTTCTCAGGGGTATTAGCACGTCAGGGAATATAATGGATTTGACTGGAATTCGAACTCGGCTCTCTGATTTCTCAATGCCAGTCGCTATCCGCTACTTTACCATGACTCCAGTATGGAGCACGCAGTGAGGATCAAACTATATAGTCATAATTGATCTATCGATAGAAGTTTGTTAACCAATTATAGATAGATTCGCTAAATATTCTAATCTTAACCAATCTGTTTTCTCATATGTTTCTAATAAGACTATTACAACTTTTTTCTAAAATTTTTTTAGTTCTCACATAAGTTCTTG
>OZ038490.1:96493520-96531020 GCA_964036315.1 Acanthosepion esculentum | reverse complement strand
TTTAATGACGACAAAATTTTTATTGCTGGTAATGTTTTTCTTCAAAAATCTATTTCTGTGAAAATTTTTCATTGAAGAAATCTATAGCTGGTAATATTTTTTTCAAATAATGTATAGCTCTTTGTAGTGTTAGTACATTTTATTTAAAGTATTGCTGATAATAATCTTTCCTTTAAAAATTATTTCTGGTAATATTTTTTTTTATTACAAAGTATTTCTGGTATTAAAACCTATTTTTACACAAGTTTGGGTGTCAACTATTTGCCCATAGTCGGGGCCCTAACAGGTGCTACCACCCCGGGTCAGGGTGGACTTGGGAACGCCAGCAATTAAGAGGTGGTTCCACACGCCTCAAAACTTCTTGATCAGACGCCTTGCTGTTGGACGTAGTTTATCGTCTTACCCTGGACGCGGATGTAGTTTATCGTCTTAACCAGACGCGGATGTAATCTATCGTCATACCCAGGACGCAAATGTAGTTTATCGTCTTACCCAGGACGCAAATGTAGTTTATCGTCTTACCCAGAACGCAGATGTAGTTTATCGTCTTAACCAGACCCGGATGTAGTTTATCCTCATACCCAGTACGCGGATGTAGTTTATCGTCATACCCAAGACGGTCGATGTTTTTTTGGACATCTGTATTTGTCATTATTGTTTCCTAGGACTACTATTCTATATACATTTCCTTCTGGGTCCCAACCATTGACCTAAGTTTAGAAATGGCTTCATGACCGTTTCCACTGATCATTTAATAGATTTATAACATCTACTTTAATGAAGAAAAAAAAACAGCTTAAGATCACACACATTTTACATAGATGAAGCTCTTGGGAATGTGTGAGTTCTACTTGTGACTACAATCGTTTGTATTCCTTTAAGGCATGGTCTAACCAGAACGGGAAACTTTTCCAATCAATCCGCCGCGACCAACTACAACTGGAATTATTGCTGTCCTTATATGCCACATTTTTGAGGTTCCCACTCCAAGATCTTTTTATTTTTATACATTTTTAATATCTTCAAAGAAAGATTATAATCTACAGGGTTTGTCATGCAAGGTAAAAAAAAAAAAGCACATTATGTTTTTGTTGTTTTTGATCACGATTATTATTATTATTATTGTTGTTGCTCTGGTGGTGGTTTTTCCTCTTCCCTTTCCGCTCCTTTCCTCCTCATAACCACTTTTGAACTTTCTGTAGCACTAAGAACTGATTTGTATCTATTTAACTCTTTGCATTTCTTTCAATCCCGCTCCGTCCGTCTGCCTTATTTTCTATAATTGTGATAACGGAGGCCCTGAATACGATTAGAAATTTCTGTCTTCAAAAAGTTAATTTCTTTTCCACCCATGGTGCTCTTTCATTCGAATCCTGGCAAGACCTGCCGACAAGTACCAGGCTAGACACAATTAATCTGAATGACTCGTTTTGATGCGCATGTTATCTAAAAGCTTGGCAAAGAGTTATTCTTTCAGAGTAAACTAGCCCGCAACGTGGCAGGGGACACTTCAGTCCTGTGTTCGTACGTGCCGTCTGTAATTTTGGCCAAAGTTCTACATTCAGAATGACGGCGAAGGAAGGTGAAAAGAACATAATAGAATCTATTTCCATAGTAATTTCGAGCGAGGATTTAGCTCGACGTCCAGCACGGAGTTAGGATGGCGGAAAGAGAAAAAGAGAAGTTAAAAAAAAGAGAGAGGAAGTACGTAATTCATGTGCGTGTGCGTATCAGATGATTTTGATTGTGTAGACAATGAATGGTGAACTGAAATCTTTCGGGTAATGTATTTTCTAATCTAAAAATATTTTTTATTATTTACATTCATCAAACAGGCTCATTAGTTTTTGTGATTTTTCTTTTTTACTATCATCTCCAAAAATTGCGTATCGTTGTCTAAAATAAACCACATATTTATATCACATATCTTCGTATGAATTTATTACAAACGGTATATAGGTACACATCTAAAATTCTAGATCAACAGAGATTGACAGCTGATCTCTCCTCTGATCTAGCTCTAAGGTCTCAATGGAGGAACAACTGGCTGTCTGCATTCAATGACTTGAAAAGCAAACTAGTAACATTCCATCGTTGGCAATCGGACTATCACCAATAACAATGAATGGAAGTTCACTCAGGGAGGCCCCGCCTCTTAAGCGACTAGTGGGCCTTAAACTCAACCCAGACCTCAGGTGAAACTTGTACATAACACCAATCGCCAAAGATGCTGGAAATATTGCCAGTTCCCAGTATCACTCCAGAAAGTACCTGACTATTCGTAATATCCTCTACCGTTACATTAACCAGATCAAGTCCTACTGCCATGTATGGACAGGAATTGTCAGGTCCTGACTTTCCAGTCCGGACAGAGCCCAAAAGTGTCTCCGCGTCCTTGAGGATGTCGAATTATTTTCCACTCTACAACCGCTCTCACAGAGATGAAACGTCGCCAGACTCTCACTGTTTTATCGCTATTCCTATGCAGAGTGTTCGGCAAACTAAATTCCTTTGTTTCACCAGTTCTAGCCCCCAGGGTTAAGACCCACCATGCTACGCCCATTGTAGCGAACCACCCTCATTCCCTTCGTATTCCATTGGTGTGATGTGAGTTCCATTCGATCAGCTTCTTACAGCGAACCACTGCTCTGTGGAACCGACTTCCATGGGGATGTTTTCGCGATCACTACACTCTTAACCTGTTTAAGTCTAGGGTTAACCGTTATCTTCGCTATATATTCACCTGAGCTGTGCCTCTTGTTCTGTAACCCTCTACGTCCAGTGGCTCCCGAGTGTACAGGGTGATCCTCACAATAAAAAACAAAACAAAAGAAACCGTGTTGTTGTTAAATGAGGCGGTATCGAAACTTTCTTTCACTCGATATGTCTGATTATGTTCAATAAAAAAAGCACGGCGCTAACGATCATTGTTACTGAGACCATTGATCAGTATCTGCGAATAGAATTCGTGCTATCATCTCGGGTTCAATACGTACCCGAAGATTTCTAACGATGTGTTGAAATGAATACCTGTGACCTAACAGATAAGTGACAAATGAATGGCTAATGTAATTGCATCAAATTTTGTGTGAAGCCCGACCTATTCTAGTCAACATTTTGGCGAATAGACTTTAGGTAAAGCGCAAGCTGTTGAGTGCCACACTCGTTTAAAAACCTATTGATATCGGTTCAGGAGAATGAGAAGTCATCAGCAAAAATCTGGAAAACCTGGGAACAAATGTGTGAGCTCATTCATGAGGACCGTCTCCGAAAAATCTATCAACATATTTGGAAATGAAATTCCGTCGAAATTGCAGCCGACGTTGGTTGGACTTCAGCAAGACGATTTTAGCAATGACTTTGAGGCGAGGAAGAGACGTGTGTTCTCAAAGTGTCGATTTTGAAGTTGTTAGCAGGTAAATTTGAATAATATATGGAATAAATTGTTCTTTGTTTATTTTACAAATTAACCCCTAAAATTTCCTGATATCATGTTATATGCATATATATATATATATATATATATATATATATATATATATATATATATATATATATATATATAATGCTATATACCGTACCTATGAACACTAATGGGTATGTTCCAATACTCAGAAATACGTTAGAAACTATTGTAAGAAGGAGTAATATGCTGTCTAATTCCCGATACTGGCGAATATTGTATTCGTTGATGTTTTAAAGATTACCTTTTTCATATGATACCTTATATATGAATAAGAGAAAAACTATTCTTAGCCGACGCGTTTCGTTCTCTGATGGAATCTATCAAGATAAAGTCTCTGAGATGACGAAACGCGTCGGCTAAGAATAGTTTCCCTGTTATCACTTTTTATTCACACACTCACACACCCACACATATATGTTGTTATTAAACAGATTAAGAAAGACACCGTAGTTTTTGTTATTTCTTTTATTTTCCAAAGTAATTTCAGACCCATCCAAGATCCTCTTCAGGGGTTAATTGCTAAGACTAAAATTAATCTAAGTGATAATCGTGATTTTTTGTAAATGCACTCGGATACAATTATGAAAACGTATGAACGCGCTTCGTTATATTCAATTAAAAAATGAACGGTTAACAATATGCAAGTAATGGAGTTACCTTAATTTCTTTTTTTTATTATTATTGCTGTTTAAACATGTTCTAGCTGTGATTTAAACAAGAAAAAATATTAAAATATAAATGTTCAGACACACTGTGTTGTATATTAATATTCTTTCGTTTTTATTATTATTTTAGTTAGATTCTCCGACTAGTTTCGATCGACATGGCCATCATCAGGAGAGAAAAAATTCTGCTTGCTAGTAGCAGTGAATGAATGAATGTTTTGATGGAGAAAATGCACTTTTGTCTGTAGTTTTCATTAGTTTTTTTATTTATTTAACATGGAATTAGGTCAGTCCTTGTGTTGGTCAAACAGTCTCTTTTAAGTTGTTATTTAAGATAAGAACTGGATGGATTCATACTGCTGTGAATTCCCTTGGTCATTTTGACAGTTTTATTGGTTCCTGGAAAGGGGATATGTATCTGTTAAGTGTGTGTGTTATTTGGTTCTGTATGTTTGTGTATAAGTGTGAGGCCTTAAATATATATATATATATATATATATATATATATATATATATATATATATATATATATATATATAAGTTTATGCTGCAAACATATTAGACACACGAATTCATTCACTAGCTCAGTCACTAAATCTACTTTCAAAATCTACCACGACTCTAACTGTAGAAGTGATAACATAATTTACCTCCTAGAATGCACACTATACCAAAAACAATATGTAGGAAAATCGGAATGGCCCTTTCACTACAGAATTAATAATTACCGCAATCGAATTAAGTCGACTCCCCATGAAAAATTATTACCTGTAGAACAACATTTTCGCCTAGAAAAACACGATTTCAAAACCCATGCCAAATTCACTATAATCGAGAGAATAGAAAAGCCCAAAGCAGATAACATTAGAAAGATTTTAGAGTTCCATGAAAATAAGTGGATACAACGTTTAAAAACACGCTATTCAGCCGGGCTAATCCATAAAGGTAACATTATAGATAGTATTAATACATAACCCTACAAATCAAAACCTTCCCACATTTCTCACCCACACAAAACAGACATGCTTACGGAGGTGTTGAGGCCTCACACTTATACACACACCCACACAAATATACACACTTACACACATCATATTCACTCACTCCTTAATGACCCAAATGATAACACACCCACAGCAATATACACGCTTAGACATATCATACTCACTCACTCCCTAAGAACCAAATAACACACACACACACACAATTAACAGAGACATTTCCCCTCTCTAGGAACCAATAAAACTGCCAAACTGACCAAGGGAATTCAAAGCAGCCTGAATCCATCCAGCTCTTATCTCAAATAACAACTTAAAAGAGACTGTTTGACCAACACAAGTAATGTTAAAAAATTCATGTTAAAAAGATAAAAACGAAATATAAAAACAAATGAAAACTACAGACAAAACTTCATTTTCTCCATCAAGACATTCATTTCTGCAGTTCACTGCTACGAGCAAGCAGAAATATTTTTTCTCCTGATGATGGCAATGTTGGCCGAAACTAGTCGAGGAATCTAAATGAAATAATAATAATTATAATAATAATAAAAACGAAAGAATATTAATCTACAAGACAGTATGTCTGAAGATTTAAATCTTTTTAATAATTTTTATTGTTCAATATATATATATATATATATATATATATATATATATATATATATATATATATATATATATATATATATAATGGCTTAATCAATATGCTAACATTTCAGCTTAGACCAAACGGCAGACAAGGAATGAAGCGCCCATCAATACTGGAAAGAGCATTAACAGCTACTGGACTTAAGAATACTATTTTCCTGTAAAATGGTTTCAAACAAATGATTTTATATATTTTAAACCGGGAGTAGCATTAACTGCAGTCAATGAATGTCGATTTCTTCTTTATAATGAAACGGTTTATATATATATATATATATATATATATATATATATATATATATATATATATATATATATATATATATATATTTGATAGTTGTATTTTTAGACAGCAATCCTTCTTTTAGGCAAGTTTCATTAAAACGACAGACAAGGTACTACGGTTAAGTTTTTTTATTTAATTTTTCTTGTGTACGAACAAGAGCTTTCTTTGCTGGGCAAAGGGTGTGCAAAAACTTGGACAGTTCTTACACACCCTTTGTCCAGCAAAGAAAGCTCTTGTTCGTACACAAGAAAAATTAAATAAAAAAACTTAACCGTAGTACCTTGTCTGTCGTTTTTAATGAAACTTGCATATATATATATATATATATATATATATATATATATATATATATATATATATATCAACGTATCTGTAAGAATAAAAAGGAAAATAATGTGACATACTGACATTCGCATTTGTTATATAGATTAGTAGGCCTTTTGTCTAAATTAAAGTAGGAAGAGAAAGATTTTAAAGACGGAATATTCAGACACGCCTGTATACTTTTTCATCGAGACGAGAAATAAACAAAGTGGAATTATTTTTGTTTTTGGTTAAAGAGCTCCCTGCGGAATCTAGATTCTCTGAGTAGACAGAAATCCCTGTTTAATGACATATTAAAGGTTTGATTTACACGTGATATTACTTGTTTTTTACCTTGATGAAATACGTCTCTATTACGTTACATAATTATAAATGCTAGTTTCCTTCTTTCATTTGCATTCGCTTTCTCTGACGATCGCTAGAGCGTGAAACTTAAGTATCAAATCTAGCTGTGACTTTTTGAATGTTGATACTGTGAAGCGTTATTTGATCTGTCTGGATAGCTTAGGCATTGAGCATTGTTATTCAGTCCGTAGTTTGATGTTTACATTATGGTTTTTCTTCTTTCTTAGGGGTATTTCTTTTTCTTCTGTAGGTTTTCCCGTTTCCTTTCTCTTCCTTTTTTTCATTAGTAATTTTCCTTCAATTTTTTAAGTCTTTTGGCGGGTAGTCTGTTGTTCACATCAATAATTTGGATCTTTGTTTATATATATATATATATATATATATATATATATATATATATATATATATATATATATATATATGTGTGTGTGTGTGTTAGCCGACGCGTTTCATCCACTGATGTATTTCATAAAGGCAAATATAAAGCTTTTATTTTGCAAGTATCTATAAAAATACTAAAGATTTTTTTTAGTTTTTCAAAATTTTTAAATCTAAGAAACGCTCATAAATATTCATCAGGCTAAATAAAAATTCTAGGTAAAATATGGAGGACACTAAGTGACGTAACTTAATGTCTATAACACACACACACACACGCACACACACACACACACACATATATATATATATATGTGTGTGTGTGTATGTGTGTTATAATATTTTTATTATAATAAATTACAATAAAAAATATTTTACATCACTACACAAAAATTTCATGTTTCGGTACTAAGATGGTACTTCTTCAGACAATGGTAGATAATTAATAATAAAACACATTTATTAGGGAAATTTAAAAAACAAGTCATTACCTCTTTTCGTAAGTTAAAGGGCGGGGGCATAATGTCAGGATTAGAAATATACTTAGGTTATTCTAGATTAACCAATGAACGTCACGTCTACGCTAACAGGTATATATATATATATATATATATATATATATATATATGATTTGAGTCCTCCCTTTTTTGTGTATATAAGAGTGGTCCATTTGAAACTCATTTAAAGATATATTTTTTTAATACACATTAATTTACCCATGAAAAGTCTGTTTGGCGCTGCATAATTTTCAAAATTCCGAAATATTGACACGCTGACGCTTTCATTTGGAAAATACGAACAGGATTTTTTATATCTCTGGATCGTCCCAGGGAAATAAACGCCCATTTTAAAACTCGTACTGCGAGAATGAGAAAAAATACTGTTATATTGTTACAAAAAGATTAAGAAGAATATAGTCATAAATATTAGAGAGAGAAAGATAGAAAGAGTGTGAGAGAATGCGAGGTATGTGTGTTTGAGAGAGGGTGAGATAGAATGATAGAATGAGAGAGAGATTTATATACAATATAAGTAATATTTTGCAGATAAAAAGATAAAGTCATTGTTATAACTCCGAGGCTATCATCTCACCGGGATTAAAAATAAGTAACTCAATAAAGTACACAAATAGCTATCGACGCTGTAGCTTTGTAAGTGATCTCCTTTGTGTGAATAATGGGTTATGTTGGTGCGTTTTACGACATATTAACCCTTGAGTTATTTAATATCAAAATAATACTTGAATATTACTATTATTATTATGATCATTCCCAGCTTTCCTGATTTGTTGAGTTAAATACGTTTTCTTTCTCATAAATGTTATTGAGCATATTAGACTGAGAGAGTATTTGAGTACTACCGTTAAGTGCATCCTTTTGTATCTCCGATAGTCGTGTTTTTCGGAGATTTTCTTAATGTGTGTATCAGTATTTTTAAGTCTTCTTTTTCTTCATCTTCTTTTTCTTCTTCTTTTTCTTCTTCTTCTTTTTCTTCTTCTTCTTCTTATTATTCTTATTAGAATAGTGTTAGTCTTTCTTGTAACCTAGGGAAGATTACTGAATTGAATAATCACACGAAGGTTGGTAATAAACGATAATATTTAGGATACGGGCAACACATATAAGATTCACGAGCGGCGCGTAGAAGATGTGACCAACTGCTAGAAGTGAGTCAAGTGACTTCCACAATGAATCTCCAACAGCAGGATATCTCTCAACAGTTCCACGCGGTCAGATGTGGAACAACGCGGAATTTAATATGTGGTATGCGAGCCCGTAGACTCGGCCAAAAATTCCCCGTACACACCGTATAATACGGATTCTGGTAGCTGTTTCCCGAGACGAGATTCTGCTCTTCGACATAGCCTCGTCTGGGGATCATCTCTATCCGGTGGCAGAGAGTTTAGCCAGCACAAGTGGAGACGAATCTCCAATTGCAGACCAACATACAGTATTTACTACTGTATTTATGTGAATGAGTACATACTCATTATCGTCCGTATGTATGCTACAACACTCTTTAAATGACATTTTTTTAATTTAATTTTTATGTGCTTAGATTTTCAAAGTTTGGGAAGTAGCTAGAACACTCTCTGCGTCCCATCAGAATGGCTGATGCCAAACTCTACGAGAACGTCTCTCTGCTCCAGCTTGGTGTCACGCTTTCTACTGACCTGAGGTGGAACAACTACATTGAATAAATAGCTCCATCTACCACATGGAAAGTTGCTTCTCTCTGTCGTGCCAGAAAGTTTTTCGGCTCTGAGTCCATCCTTCAAATCTATAAATCAAGAATCCGTCCTTGATTGGAATATTGCTGTCATACATTGTCTGGTGCCCCCGCTGTACATCTCGAGGTACTCGCCAAAATCCAGAGACGAATATGCAATGCGATAGGCCCAAATGTGGCATCTCGTCTACACTCGCTTTCTCACAGACGTGCCGTGTCTCCCCTCTGTCTTTTCTACAAGTATCTTCACGGAAACTGCTCCGACGAGCTACTTTCGCTGGTTCCCACACGGCATGGATTTAAGCGAGCTACTAGGCTGGCATCTCGGTCCAACACTTTCACTGTTGAAACGGTTAAATATAACCGTCTCTTCTACTCAAACAGATTCTTCTCTTGCACTTGCCGTCTGTGGAACTCCCTTCCACCTGCTTGCTTCCCTGACTATAATCTTCAAATCTTCAAGTGTAATGTCAATCGACATCTGATACCATGAACATGTTCCCTGTTCTTCTCTGTATCCTTTCCTCAAACACGCCTCTTTACTCTTGCTCTCAATCCTCTGTAACCCCTTGCGTGCTAGTGGCACTCCCGCCTTCCTTGGGGCGAATTGATATATATATATATATATATATATATATATATTACATGGAATAGAAATTGAAAGTTGCCTCATTGGAAGAGCTATTTCGACCCACTAGATTTACTTTTAGGTCATCAATTCAGAGATATGGAAAAAAAAACCTGTAACGATTTCATTATAAAAAGCAATACATTTTTCAAGGATAAAATTATTACCAGCAATACATTTTTGGAAAAATTATTACCGATATGGTCGGCATTAAATAACCTACTGAGGTTGATATGCCGTAAAACAAAAACAAAAATACCACGCAATGTTGAAGATTATACCTAATCCAAAAATACACTTTTACTGTATCGAGTAAACAGTGACAGACGAGTATTTAAAGCCTGATCGATGTAGCTATCTGAAAGTTTATTTGCAGTTCATTTTACAATTTTCTGCAACATTCTTAAGGCTACAGTTGTGTGCGCCAGTAATAATACGTTGAGAAAACATCAAAGTAACTTAGATTTCTTTATCATTGAGCAAAAGATAGCGTTCGGGATCTTTTGATTTAACCTAGTAAATTCCCACGCGTCGGTTGTACGTAGTCACGAGCCACAAATGCAAATGAAAGTGCACTTAATAGTCGTTACAGGATACCCAAATGAACGCTCCTCATTTTGTAAATGAGAGTGTAGCCTTCATTCACCTTTTCAATTAGTGGGCAGGAGAATACTTGAAAGAAATGACTTGATATTACATTACGCTGATCGAAAACGCATGTTTCCTATACTTTTTGCAGAAAGCAGTTTCCGGGTATAAATCCGATCACATTAAAACAAGTGATAGTTTACTGTTTCTCTTGTTACGTATCTGTTGGCCTACAGAATCATTATCTGTTTTCTGATATATTCCATGTTAGCTTTCAGTCAGTTATGTGCAATCGTCATTGGCGCCAGAATTCTCAGTGCGATTCCAGCCGACAGAGCAAAACCAAATTACAAAAGTTTCAAACGAGACCATCTACAGTGCTATCAAAAATGTCTGTGATGTGCATATAAGAAAATCTATGAATCATCACACACCTAATATTATGCGTCTATATAGCTCGGTGAATTAATGGATAGCGGCTCGGATTGAGAAATCGGAGAGCCGAGTTCGAATTCCAGTCGAATCCAATACATTCATTTACGTGCTAATACCCTTGGGAAAGGTATGAATCTTCTTCTTCTCCATCCACTATGGGTAAATAGCAGGACAGACCGGGTTCTATAGCATTGGATGGCAAGTGGTCTACCGCAGAAAGAAATGGCAACATACAGCTGTAAAAAAAATTAAATACTGTTATCCATTATACCACGGAAGCACGGTTGATTAATGGATAGCGGCTCGAATTGTAGAATCGGAGAGCAGAGTTCGAATTCCAGTCGAATCCAATACATTCATTTACGTGCTAATACCCTTGGGAAAAGTATGAATCCGCTTCTTGTCACCCCCAGATATCGTTAAATTGTTGGTAAACCGGAAGTCATCCGGAATTTGACAGTAAATTTCCAAGAAGAGTCGCATGGTGTGTAGTTTGGAAGATGGAAAAAATTGAAGCTGACGTAAGGTACACAAGTCGATACCGATCAGTATCGGCTGTTTCACCGCGGAGAACGGGTATGATGTTGAAAGACTCGAAACCCCTAATGACCTTCGGCTAGAGAAATCACTGATGATGTGTACTAAAGCATTCAATAGATGTATTTAACGAAAATAGGATAAAAATATAGTCTTAAGGTATACTATACTTATAGGTTAAATTTTCAATATCGTCGTGAAGATTAGGTGTAAGCGCATAAGACATACTGTGGCCGCCGGGTGTTGACTTTAATGTCCACTTTCATATTTATATGCTGGTGATAGAGTCCCTGTTCTTACAACGTTTCACCATTCTTGGGAGATTTTCTGTTATCATAATGTTGGATGTTTAATAACAAAGATGATGGAAAGTTAAAGAAAAACGAATACATATGAATTTGGGAAGACTGCAAAAAAATATTCTTTCAGAAATTTGAATCTACTAGCGTCTATTGTTTGTGCGCATGCGTAATCAAAACAACGTAAACAAACCCTAACGGATGGAATACGTCACAAAAAACTTTTTTCCAATTTGTTATAGATTTTTCTTTCAAAACTGTTCTTGGTATAGAAAAATTTGATTAACTGTATACGTATATATATATATATATATATATATATATATATATATATATATATATATATATATATATATTGTTTGCGAGAGTGATTCTTGGCATATAATTAACTTCATTATTTGTTTTTCGTATGAATGATTTACGTTATATAAATTGAACACGCACCACATAATTGATATATATATATATATATATATATGTGTGTGTGTGTGTGTGTGTGTATTGTGTGTATTTAGGCAGCATTTATTCGTTAATGCATATTGCATTAAATAATATAGAAAAGTTATGTCTATTTTAAGTAAATTCCTTTCATATTGTCGAATAAGCTTTTTAGCATTATCACTGAAACATGAAACATATATATATATATATGAACGCTGATGCTGGTAAATAATTGTAATAATAATAATAATAATTGATATTATAATTGGAATTATAATTATAATTGTTATTATAATTGTAATAATAATAATAATAATAATAATAAAATATTCTCATGTAATTGATAATAATTTGATACGTTATTATTATTATTTTATATAGTATATATATATATATTGTATAGCAATATATTGGCACATTGATGACGATCGGTTTACTCTAATTACAAGTATAATATATATATATATATATATATATATATATATATATATATATATATATATATACCGCGGAGCTATGTAATGTACCAGGTTGAGAACTGGCGCGGGTTAGCTGCCCTTGATGAGGGTGAAAGGAGTCTCTCTGAGCTTTGGTTAGCAATCCTTTTATGTTGGTCTCACGATAAAAAGATTTCAGATGGGAAGGAAAACTCATGACGGCTAAACACGGTCATTATATTGCATGTGTCTGCCGAGAGGCATGTACTGGCTGATATTGACTGTGATCCAGAGAGGTTAAACTCCGTGATAATAACATATGAGGATATTCGTTCTGGGTTTCAAGACTTTTGCATTGTTACTTTTTTATCGACAGATCCCAAAAGGGTGGATGGTCCGACACAAGCCTTCCTCACTTGAAACAAATCATTGTCCTGGTTTTCTGACAACTACATCTAATTAGTTCCACACATATCCGGCTACTGCGAAAAACTATACGAAACATCAACTTCATCTTGGCACTTGGAATGTACGAATTCTCCTGTACTGTTTGTGGTCTCAAAGTCATGCTCATCATAGGTCAGCTGATAATTAGTTCGGGGTCGTCGGAAACTCATACGACGAACTCGACCGGAGAGTCAATCATATATATATATATATATATATATATATATATATATATATATATATATATATATATATATATGTGAGTGACTTTTTTTCTGTCGGCGTCGGCTACCATTACACTTTTTCTATTGTCTTTTACATTTATAAATATTGTCTTTTTCTACAGGTTAACTTTGAGAAATTTTTCACATACACACACACACACACACACACACACACACACACACACACACACACACACACACACACACACATATATATATATATATATATATATATATATAGCGTGTGCGTGTGTGCGTATTGATGTGTTCGTATCTGTGTGTTTCATTGGATGTAACGGAAAAGAAAAAAAAGTCTAATATTCTTAGTTTTCCTTTTTTTTTAGCGGTGGCTCGAAACTGAATTACCCCCTCCATAAGGGAAAAACAGTAAGAACATTAAGAATAACAATAAAAAAATGAATAGAATTTACCTCATCTGACAATCGCAATTACATTATCTAATGCCATGTTCCTTTAGGACTAAGGCGGCCAAGAATTTCAACAGATTCATCTTCTTACTTCCGTTTGAAGCGCCATGATGTCTCGAGAAAGATAGCGTAGTTGTTTCTCATTGTATTCTCTACGGTTTGGAATTCAGAGTTTTAATTCTCTTTGATTAGTTATGCCCTAAATTTTAGAGAGCTACTGTAATTTAATTCAAAAACGGAGTTGGGGAAGATTCGCGTTCAAGCCTTTAACCATGAAAATAATGAGGAAGTGAACGGAACAGAAGAACCCAAGATCTGAAATCGGCGTCAAAATAGAAACAATTCAATGTACAGCAGGAAGGTATATATAATAATAATTTTTACATAGGTTGTAATGTTAAAATATAGATAGACGTCCAGCTTTGAACAAATTATAGCCACGTACGTGTCTTGATATATCTGTATATATCTTGTTTTTTTGTTTGACTTTTTCTTTATTCAAAAAATTCCTCCCAACCTTATCTCACGTTCTTTATGCGTGTTCTTTCTCTCTGCACTTCGTCATACCCGTTTTATCGGCTTCTCTCCACGCACTTACTTTGTTTTAGGTTTTATTATTCTTTAAAGTGTCCTTATCTTTCACCCTTCGTTCACACTTCTCAAAGAAATAAAAATTTCAGCAGCATTTCTACAAAATCAATATATATATATATATATATATATATACATATATATATATATATACATATATATACATATATATATATATACATATATATACACATATATATATACACACACACACACACATATATATATATATATATATATATATATATATATATATATATATATATATATATATATATATATATATATATATACGTATATTATTCTTACTCTGGTCGTTCCGAGTGGATCAAGCACTTATTTTTACATGAAATGTCAACCCCTGTTGTCTATGTCGGGCATTCTACTAAAATGTTTAGCTCTTCAATACTATTGCATATCTTAAGCATATATATTACAGGAACGTTATTTGTATTGGATATCCATATTTGATTAGACGCGCCGTTTGTTTTAAACAATATATTTATATTCATGTACTGGCCTGTATATTCGAGAAATCTTATTCCGTCCTGGGTATGACGATAAACTACATCTGCGTCCTGGGTTCGACGATAAATTACATCCTACAGCATGGCCGCTGATCAGGATCTCTTGTGGACCGTGGAACCACATCTTAATTGATGGTGTTCCCAGGTCCACCCTGACCCGGAATGGTAGCTCCTGTTAGGCTCCCAGCTTTGGGCAAATAGTTAACCCACAAACCCATTCGCATCCTGACTAAGACGATAAATTACATCCGGCGTCCTGGTTAAGACGATAAACTACATCTGACAGCAAGGCCTCTTATCAGGAAGTTTCGAGGGGCGTGGAACCACCTTTTAATTTCTCGTGTCTCTAGGTCCACCCTGGCCTCAGGTGGTAGCACCTGGTAGGGTCCCAGCTATGGGCAAATAGTTAACCCCCAAAGTGTGGTCAAAACACTATGAACGTATAAAAATAGGTTTTAATACCAGCAATATAATTTTTGAGGAAAAATTTATTACCATCAATACATTTTTGAAGAAAATAAATATTACCAGCAATACATTTATGAAGGAAAAAATATTAGCAGCAATTTACTTTTTGAAGGAAAAAATATTAGCATCAATACATTTTTGAAGGAAAAAAATATTAACAGCCATAGATTTTTGAAAGAAAAAATATTACCAGCAATAATTGTTTGAAGTGACAATGTACCAGTAATACATATTTAAAAAAAGATATTACCAACAATAAAAACCTTGTCGTCATTAAATAACCCATTGAGGCTGATATGCCGTACAAGAAAACAAATCAAACGAAATCTTATTAAAGAAAAAGATACACGCTCAGGCAGGATTCGAACAAGCGTCTCCCTTTGCAGGAGAAACCATCATTAGATCTTACGTGCTTTTCACTGACTCGGCCACAAACATAAACACACAAAATATACTGTGTTGACTTATGCATTACTATTCACTAAAAATATTCTCTTACAAGATTAATATCACTATATATATATATATATATATATATATATATATATATATATATATATATATATATATATATATATATATATATATATATATACTTCAGTAAAATGAATGGAGCACTTTGGCTGATTGGCATTTCTTTACATTTGTAAAAACAATACGCTAGATTTAGTTGTGTAACTCTACCGAGTGAAGATAGCTCTGGCTGACACAAAATTAGTTGTGTTTCAATCCTGGCTTGAGGCATTCGGAAGTCTAGTCGCACTGAGGAGCTGTGATACAGCGAAACAGTGCTGTCTGTGAATGACATATATATATATATATATATATATATATATATATATATATATATATATATATATATATATATATATATATATGTACACGATATAATTTTTATTTATGCTAGTTAGTGTATTTCGTTTTAATCTTTTAATATTCAAATGGTAATCTTTAAAATCCGTTCGCCTCAATCAAGGCAATAAAGTTACTAAGACGCAAAGAGGCAAAAACATTTTTAAGAGTAGAGAACAATAAAAGAATATAAATTTAGAAAAAGAAGATAACTATTTACATTGCATTTAAATTTTTGAAGATTAAATTTAACTGGAAAGTAAAAAGCCGGAAGAGAGTTCCATACGCGAGAAAGGCGAGGGAAGAAACTGCTGGCATGCAACTTAAGGTTACGTCTAGCAATTCCAACTGTAAAATGATGAGACCTAGCTGCAAATCCAATACTGCGAACGAGAGAGGAATCCTTATCAGAAAAATTAGGATGAAAATATTTATAGAAATGCACGCTTTACTTAAATCTTTCCTCTTTTTATATTTCGACAAATAAATATTCAGTTGACTATGTATTATTGATTCTCTTTAAATCCGGCCATTAATAGTTAAATCATTTTATTTTCTCTTGCACATCATTTTCTCTCGTTTCTATTTTCCCTCCATTAACAAGTTCCTCTATTTTTTCCCTATAGGTGACTCATTTATTATCGATATTTTTAGCCTCGTCAACCGTTTGTCTCCTTATCAATTTTTCCTCCCCGAATATTCTTGTCATATTAAGGAGTTGTCGCCACAAACTCCAGTTTTTAGTGGATTTTTCAACTTTGTTTTCATTTCCGTAACGCACACTCTGTCGGGGTTTATCTCGATATTCCCGCCAGCAGCCTGGGTGGGGCTGCGTTCTTTAAAGACGACCCTTTATCTCTCAGTGACTGAGTACGGACGATCGATCTCTTAAAAAGTAAAAAAAAGGGCATGACAAAGAAAGATTATTACACTTGAGAAAGTTTTTGCAAAACGGTGTGAAACAACAAAACACGATGTTTAAAAGGAATGTGATCTTTTGCCCCCACCTCCAAAAAAAAAAAATGGTGGAAAAAATAAATAAAAGAGCAAAACAGTGTATAGATGGTAATGAAAACACAGAACAACAAAGTAAAACTAACAAGACAAAGAACAATAAAAGCGAATGGGTTTGTGAGAATACTAATCGAAGTGTCGATTTTAATACTATGCTGAAGAAGTATTCGGGAAACGGCAATTTACAAATGCTTGTATAATTGGTAAACGTCGAATCAATGAAGATGATGTTAGACATCTTGTTATTGAATCAGCAAACGTTTTCACATACGCAGAAATTAGCCACGCGACGTTCTTTTGAGGTTCAATAAAAATGTCTACATTATACATATAATTTTTCAACAAATGCACTCATACATTAATTCTTCTTTTGTTAAGGTACCGTGCCAATTTAGGACGTGGGCGATCATGTCTCTCAAATCTATCCTGTCCTTTGTAGCTTTTAATATACTTTTTTCTTTTTACTATCTCTCCTATTCCGTTTTCTGCCAACCATTTACAAATCTCTCTAGGCATTTTAATGCAATACTTAAAGTCGGATGGGCATTAGGGTGGCATTCTGTGTCGTAAGATAACTGGTTAATGTAGGTGGTTGCTGAACGACCAACCCGTCTTGCGTCATGCCTAGGTGCCCAGATCAGTAGATCACTCGCGAGTTCTTGTTTTGCTCACCAACAGTGCCCTGCAGAGCGCATCTAGTATTCATTTAAGACTGCATAAATATCATGGACGTATCTGTGATTTAGTCCGATGTTGTTTCCAAGTGCTGTTAAGTATAGCTCTCAGTATCTGAGTGCATGTTCTCATATATAACTTACGTATAATAACACATAATAACGCAATATAATAACACAATATAATAATATATATAATAACACAATATAATAAAACATATAGTAGCACAATATAATAACACATATATTGACACAATATAATAACACAATATAATAACATACATAATAACACATATATTAACACAATATAATAACACAATATAATAACATACATAATAACACATATATTAACACAATATAATAACACAATATAATATCATATATAATAACACATATATTAACACAATATAATAACACAATATAATAACATATATAATAACACATATATTAACACAATATAATAACACAATATAATAACATACATAATAACACATATATTAACACAATATAATAACACAATATAATAACATATATAATAACACGATATGATAACACATATATGCTTTAAATATCATATTTAAGAACACCGAAAGAGAACCGAATTCTTCACGTCAGCTTTCTGGATCCTCTCATTATTTCGGCCGTTGCATTATCCCCTTGAATTTCGAAATGACTAATGGATTGTAGGGACTAGGTCGCAGGTCTGCCTCGGCCTTCTCTGCGAAGTGCAATCAACTATGGATGCGTCTCATATAAGCGACACAGCCGACATAACCCCAGCTTGTCACTGGATGTGCATGGAAATGAATTTAGCTTTCGGACACTTTCGGATGGGCAGAAATGGGTAGGAATCAAGCTGATGCCCGAAATATATTCGGGAGGTAAAATGAAGAATGTACATCGTTACAGTATTTCTTTCTTGAAGCCAGTTTATAGTCAGAGGTTTCTGCCCTTTGGCAAGCATGCTATGTCGACTCAGCACTTAGGAATGCATTAGACAAATGATGATATATTACAACGGTACAAAAATATCCAGTTTTCTTTTGGGCTTTCTATTTAGAGAATCTCATTTATAAATAATCACAACATTGTGATTTACTCCAGAATGTCCATTTTATAGCCATCTATGAGGCTGAAATATTCGCAGATCTATTACTTTATATAAGAACAATTCTGGTTTACATTCGATGAATCCTTCCAGAATTTCTTTTCATGCCTTCATATTGTTAAAACTACGAGTGTGCAGAGAAGAGTTCAGAAGCTGAATGTGTAGAGCTCATGCTAGAGTTATGAAATCTTGCATGCGTTAATTTCAACTCTTCTTACCAAGAACGGTATTCTGCATTTCCAGGTAGACTGATATCTGATTGTTGAAAGAAAACCTCAAAAGTCACTAGTAGCGACTTCTCTTGAAAATAGACATAATTTGATATTTAATATTTTCAAATACCTGCAGAACTAGGATTTACCCCCTAAGGATATTCATACTGACTTGGTTACTTCATTATGGGATGATGCTGCAGAGTTATCAACAGTACAAAAGTGGGCAGCTGAATATAGCAGGCGTAGGGAAAGTTTAGAAAATAAAGTCCTGCAATTGGACGTCCTGGAACTGCCACCGCCGAGGAAAACATTCATCGTGTTCACCACTTGAGGATGGATGACACACAATTTACTATAAATCAAATAGTCAATGCTATTTTGGCGTATCCTGTGAGAGAGTTGAGACTTTTCTGCACAAGGATCTTGGCAGAACGAAGGTATCTGCTCGGCGCGTTCTACGTCTTCTAACACAAGATAAAAAGCGCATCAGGCTGATCACATCAGAAAATCTGAAAATATCTAAGGTATATCCAGCTGCTTTCCTTGAACGTTTCCTAATTCCGGATGACTGTTGGGTTTATCACTTTGAGATAAGGACAAAGAGATACCAGATGCAGTGGAAACACCACGATGACATGTGGCTTTGTGCGTGCACAGCTATCAATGGCCCCCAAGTGTTCCGTCTACACAATTTCACTCACAAGGCTTGTGTCAGCCCGTGGTATGGTTTTCAGGCAATTTCCAAAGGTGCCTCACGCTGGAATCGACCTCGATCCATTCTGATAACATCAGGAAATCTGCTTCCTGACAAATCGAGCATGGTGAAATTCGAACCCGGTTCTCGTGATCAGAAAGTGGATTTTGGCCGCCATGGGTTTTGCAGTAAATCACTAAATCATCCATAACTTTTGTATTATTATCTCAAATTACACCAAAATCTCAGACAATAACAATTAATATTGCATTTATTGTCTGTGAAAATTATAGAATATGAAACAACTTTGATAAAAACTTATACTTACTTTTCTGACGAAAACAATGCCGTTCTGAACATTTTGGCCGCAACTGTAGACAGGGTGTATCACAAATACTTTTACAAATTTTGGAGGAGGATTCCTCACACCAAAACCAAGACAAACGTCCATATAAACATATATCCTTTTCAGTTATTTCGTTTAAAGAAAGTTTACGGTAGATGACACTGTGTTGCCATGATGTCTAGGTTACATTTGTCATTCGTGTACGTTTGTGGCTAGTCTTTCATCAATGTTTAACGTGTGTAGTAATGAATTAACAGAGGAAGCGTCTGGTTTGCAAGGTAAAATTATTGCTTTTAAACAACAAATTTCCCATGATTTCCCTCGAACTCTCATCTCTGATCGATGCGTATCTTAACGTTAACAAATGACGTCATATATTGTGAAATGGACCAAGTTCGACAATTATTTTAATATATTTATCGTTTATATGTTATATTTATAGATACAAATATTTAAGTAAATGATAACCAGACTCTTCCTCTGTAGCTAAATGGAATAGCACTTCAGGCTATATGAAGGTTGCGTGTAGGATATATGTTCGATTCCTATCGGAGGACACATATTTTCTATGAAATATCTCGGATATTCAGGCTGGTAAATGTTGCTTTAACTCTTTATTATAAACAGAGCATTTACTTAAATATTTGTATCTATAAAACATAATGTATAAACAATAAATATATTAAAATAATAGTCGGACTTAGTTCATTTCACTAATATTTCATATATATATATATATATGAAGATTGTCCCTTACCTGATTGATGTTATATTCAGCACCCTGTCTCCGGCAATCGACCTGTCCATTTGTCAGGTGTTAGCAACAATCCTCTGCTTATTTTTTCGTTTTCTTTATTTTTTATATTAGTTAAAATATAATTTTTGCACATTTTATTGGTGTAAGTTTGATTTGTTTATTCATCTTTCATTGTCTGTGTATATTTGCGTCCTTGTGTGTGTGTGAAGGCATGTGTATACGCTTGAGTGTGCACGTGTTTGCGGGCGCATGCGTTTGCGCGCGCATGCGTGTAGAATGTCGCGATTGTTTCTTTTTCAGCGTGTTTTTTGTCTCTTTATACTCTCTCCCTATTGGGCTTATAATTTTTTCTCTCTTTAAACTCTTTCAAAGTATATTGTATTTTTGGAAGATCTTTTAATACATAGAATTACATTTCGATGGAAAACGACAAAAAAGTGCTCTAATCAGCTATTTTAGAGAAAAAAATTAAATAAATTGCAGTCGATATAATTTCTATTTTAAATACATCAGAGTATTGTATTTTGTTTACTGGGAATAGCAAATTCCATCATTTAGGTTCCCAATTAAAGTTAAAATGAAAGTTTCAAGAAAGATTTTTCTTTATAAAAATTCATTTTAAACCTTACATATCGAAAATTATTGGAGGTACCTAGCTTCACTTACGCATTATTTCATTTATCTTATTCGATTTGGCGGTATCTTAAGTATTAGGGTATTACCTATAGGGGGTTACGTTTATAATTAATTTATTTTTACTCGAATATATATATATATATATATATATATATATATATAAAAAGTGAACATTGAATTCAACAATCAGAGGTGACAGGCTGTTTCATGCTAGACGCAATTGTCAGACGATTGCGTCTGGCCTGAAACAGCCTGTCGCCTCTGAGATGTTCACTTTTACATTTACATACGCTCGGTCTCTGATATTGAACACTTTACCCCATAAATATAGCAAACCTTAAAACTATATTTCTTGATATATATATATATATATATATGATTCTATTTTTCCGGTCCATCAGCTTTTTGTGGGTTATCTAAAGCCAGAAGATATTTTTATAAGTTTGATTCGTATCTTTTGTAAAGTTATTTGCGCGTAGGTGAATATAACAAACCCGACTGGAATTGGACCTCTACTCTCCAAATCTCCTGTTCTAAGCCACTACACGCATATCCAAGCTTGCAACACTAGGTACTCCCAATATGATACCCATCCAGGTACTAACGAAGCTGAGTGTTGCTTAACTTCGACGATCGTACGGGAACGGATATTTCAACGTGATGTATCCATATGTATGATATAAATATGAGATGTGCTGATAACTTTGATAGAATTATGATGAACACTTCCAAGCGAAATTCGTGAATAGTCCAACCAGATAAGTCATTTGAATGTGATATATTGAATATATATATATATATATATATATATATATATATATATATATATATATTGCCGTAAGATCGCCTGTGTTTTTTCTATAAATACTTTCATGGTAATTGTTTGGATGAGCTCTTTGCTATGATATATAGACTGTACTAATTTAAGCGCAACACTAGACTGGCGTAGAGATCTCAGCAATTTACAATTGAGCTGGCTATATATAACCATGAATTCTATACTAACACTTTCGTTTCTCGTAGTTCTCGTTTGTGGAACTCTCTTCCGGCTCTATAATTTCCAGCCAATTTTAAACTTCAAAAGTGTAAATGCAATGGCGATCGCTATCTACTGCCCACCTGATTACTCTTTTCACTTCCTGCCCATTAGTAATATATCTGTTCCGAATTCTTCCCCACCTTTTGTAACTTAGTGGCTTTTATGCCTTGCATTGGGTGAAGTAAATAATACACACACACATACACACACAAACACACACACACACACACACACACACACACACACACACACACATATACATATATATATATATATATATATATATATATATATATATATATATGCAAAAATACGCGCGTATATATATGTGTACGTTAGGGTTTAATAGTTATATTCTGAGCTGAAGACACCCTGCTAAAGCGCAACGTGTAGTAAATAAAAGATTTTCTATTTTTCTACATATATGGAAGGCTTTATTTGTTTAATGGTATATTAACTCTTTATGCGTCATACAATGCCGAAATTTGATTTCCTTGGGTGCTTTGAATTAATAAAACTATGATATGTTATTCTGCTTTCACAATTGAATACATGGTACATGATACTCAGATTTTGTGCATATACATGTTTGTGTAGACATAATTAATAGAGGCGGGAATATGTGTGTTTTATATTGTAGTTTACTTAAGTTATATTTTGGTTTAAGTTTTATTTAAGAAATTGTATAGGCTTCATATCAAGAAAGAATTATTTCATATTGATTGTTTTTTTTTATTTTCTTTAGCGACATATAAACCTCTTTGCATAATTTAATGCCGAAATCTAAATAACCTGAACAATTTTATGGCTTCAACTAAATATATTTTGAACGCAATTTGCATGGCTTCAACTACAAAAAACATTTATTGCTAATTATGTTACTTTTATAGTGCACTGTTGCAAATGTTACTACAAATAGATATTGTTGCTATTTTCTTCACCTAAAAAAATGTGCCGATGGTATTTTTACTATAAAATGCATTCTTATTCTTTCATAGTTTTTTGTTTGGGGTTTCACTCTTTTCCCATGATTGAAACCCTAACAAGTGCTACCACCAATTGTCAGGGTGGACCTGAGAACAACAGCAATTCAAGGGTGGTCTCACTCTCCTCAAAACCACCAATCTCCCGATGAGAGGTTTCGCTGCCGGATGTGGTTTAACGTCATATCCAGGACTCCAAAAGTATGTGCGTATGTGTTTTTTTTTTTAATTTTATATCCCAGTGATAGTGAATGCTAGACATATTTATTTATATTTGATAACACAGTCGTTTTACTAAGAGGGTATCTTCGTTCTACGCCGGAAAAGTTTTCTTAGAAAAGCAATGTATCTTTGTCAACTTCTGCAAATATCCACAGGCACCGAGACAAACAATGCATGAATAAGTGCTGAAAGAAAATGTAACAATTTTGAAATGAGAGCAAAAATATATGACCTCATATAGTTTTAGAAAAAAAAATACGTTTGACTTGGTCTATGAGAGAGAGAGAGAGTAATCAGTAGCCAAAGGTTAAGAAAAAAAAACTAAAAAAAAAAACTCCGGTTTTATACTTTGAAACGAAGGATGACTCAGAATATCCCAGATCAAGACAAATTGTGAAAAAACTGAATGGAGCAAGAGACATGTAGGGCAAGTTCAGAAAATGACAGTTCTGACATTTCGAATTCTGCATTACTACTTGTTCTATGTCCCTTCAAGAAGTGGGAGATCATGACTCTCTCCGACTTCCTATCCCTTGTTTCCCGTACCAGCATTTCTCCCTTTGCCAAGCCGCCCGCTCCTGTTCTGTCATCCATTCACACACGCTCGTCAGGTAGGTGGCCGGTAGTCTTACCCTAACACTCTTGCCTTCGATATGCCCTGTGAGGATTAATTTTTCCGAGCCTTCCTTCTTCATTATGTGTCCAAGACATTTCAAATGTTTCCTTCCGTTTCTTTTTGTTATTCTTTTCTTTAAAACTGCTTTGTTGCTTACTCTCCCCGTCCATGGAATTCTTAGTATCTTTCTTTAGAACCACATTCTTTTTACCTTCCATTTCCTCTTCATCCATGGGGAAATTGTCCAGCATTCATTGTCATGCGAGAGGTTTGATATTTCATAACAATTCAGCCGTTTTTGTTTCTGACGTAGTTTTCCTTTTTCCTCGTATTGATTAGATTTTGAAAGCCATCTTTTGAAAGTCAACTTTTGAAACGTATCTTTCGCCAAAATCCAATGCCATCTAAGGACAGTACAGAGGAGTTAGATGACATATCCCGTCGACGTAATGTTGTTTGGAGTGATTTCTAATGATGGCGACGTTATGCCTCCACTCTTCTTTCAACGGGGCCTCAAACTCTACATCAAGTGCCCTGAAGCTGTTGTGCTGCCCTAGGCCAAGAAGAAGGCTGCGGGAAACCCTATGTCGGGAAACAGAGCTCTATACCATTCCACACAAGCCATCTCTGCGACAAGATTATCCCTTACGTCTGGCCACCTAACTTCCCACCCTGCGACCCCTTGATTATTATGGGTGGGGCGCAGTTGAGCTAGAAACCAACAAAACTCATTGTAAAACCAACGACGAACGGAAGGCAAGAATTATGGCAGAATTCACCAACCTAAACAGGGAGACCGTCCAGAAGAGATGCAGGAGATTCCGAAGTAATCTGAAGGCCGTGGTTGAAGCCAGTGGCGATTTTATTGAATAATTGTACTCTTTAGTATTTCAAGATATCTTTGTGCAATGTTTGTAAATATATATGTAATAGTCTTAGAAATGTTTTTCCAATATACTGTTTTAAAAATACACGAAGGTGTTTAACTTTAGGATTCCTTTCGGCCAACACTTCGTCGAAAGGAAAACGTTGGCGCAATTTATGACGTGACTAAAGAAAAAGACAATTCGCACGGTAAATTAAAAAAGGGTGATTAGGGAAAATTAAGGAATACGATTAAAATATATTTATTAGTAAAATAATCTTCGAATAAATTCCAATGCCAGGGCGAAGCTGAATACATGGGACAATCCAATCAGCGACTGGAAAGTCGAACTAGTCAGCACCGTCCTGTCAGTACAAGACTGGATGGTTTGAATCATTCTTTTATGGTGACCCAGTCTGCGCATGATTCGGCCATTGGCCAACAATTGATTGAGAACACAAACTGTACGAATAAATATGTGAAGAATTCTTTCACAGTTTTTCAGAGCTTGGTCTGCTTATCATTTACGTCGCCGTGAGTTACACCAACCAGCTCTGTACAAACAAAACGAGCATTTCATCGACTCCCGCAAGCTTTTAGGAGGTTCGTGTGTAATATTTTCATTTATATTCACTTGGATCTATTTATTTTTATTTGTAAATTATTTTACCAATATTTCAATTATGTTCCATATATATATATATATATATATATATATATATATATATATATATATATATAAAAGTGAACATAGAAGTCAACACTTAGAGGCGACAGTCTGTTTCATGCTAGTTGCAATCATCGGGTCATGATTGCATCTAGCATGAAACAGACTGTCGCCTCTAAGTGTTGACTTCTATATTCACTTTTATATTTACACACGCTCTATCTCTGATATTGATCACTTTAGCCCATAAATATAGCACACTTTAAGACTATATTTCTTCATATATATATATATATATATATATATATATATATATATATATATATATATATGTAATTATTTAAAAGAAAACTATGATTGCAGCGTTACATAGGAATTAAGATGTTTCAAAAATAGAAGCTAAGAACTTCCAATTTCCAGTTCAATTATAGAAATTAAATTAAATTAAAGTACCTAGTTCTGTTTCATCCTCAAGCGAATTTTGGAATAACTAATTTTGAAATTTACGGAGCTTTATAAGCATATACATTCGTAATATTAGTTTCTATGGATATGGAGAAAATCATTCATTTTAATAAAGGACGGTAGGGTATTCATTTTCACTGACATCTATAGTATCACTGACAACTATAGTATCAAGATATTAGTTACTTTCGAAAAAAAATTAAATCAAGGTAGGGTCGGGGTGGCTTTTTTTTTTCAAGCGAATGATGACACCCGTTCCACGCATATCGTCTGCCCTTTTTCAACGACACAAAGTTTTTGGAAATGACAGAAAGAGCAGATGGAGTAAAAATCCACTGTTCGTAGCATTTACTTTTAAACTGTGCACAATGCAAAATAGAGAAATATATTATTATATTTTTTATTATAAGAGATTATAATAAAAAAAATTGAAATCGCTACACAATAGCTTTCACGTTTCAATACTATGATTATACTTCTTCAGGCGATATGAAGACATCGCCTTAAGTAGTACAATCATAGGAACAGATACTCGTTGGAAGTGATACATAGTTTGTTTATAGTATCAACTCTTGACAAACACTGTCTTGTCTTTTACCAAGTTACCGAGTCTTAAATATATTTTCTTATGTCATTTTAGAGAGAGACCTCCTTTCTTCTTTGGCTATATGTGTTAAGCTATACTAAATTATGTAGGTTCACCAGGGGAAATGAATGTCTGAGGTTCCTCGCCTAATATCTCTCTAGAACGTTCTCTTTGTTTCCTCATCACATGACCACAGAAATGGATTTCAGATACATAAGGCGTTGCATAGTTAAGGACCCATTCTTTCAGTATCCTTTCAAGTATCCAACGGGCAAGGCTGGGTAGGGAACGTTTGGTGGAATATCAACTGATGTGAATGGCCGCTTCGATGTAAGAGGCATTTAGATCGAAAGGGTCTAAAGAAGAAAAACAAAAGCATTTTATAGCATTTATGACATTAAGGCCCGAGGTTTCGTTGTCTAGATAAGATTACTCAACATGTAATAACAATAAAATGTTCTAGTAATGTGATGAACTCGAAAGAAACGTTCCGAATAAAAGTTGTAATAAACCAATATAAACATTCGTCCGAATAATGTTGCAAATAAAGAAAATTCTTCACCTCGAACTTTTGAGAATAGATAAAGACAAATTTCTGTTTTATCCCTGGTGGCTCGATTCAAGGAAGAAATTTAAGTGCGTGAAGCGATTCACACTTAACTTACATTGTTTGCTTTTTAGTTCATTCTAGGTTAATAATTCAGACTAGCATATCAAATATGTGTTACAGTTAATAGCCGTTGGAGGGAGGATATTTAAATATAAATATATATATATATATATATATATATATACAAGTATAGGATTGGTGTATACGTAATACATTGCAATAACCAAAAAATACTATTCTTAAAAGAGTGCTCAATACAGAGTAGAGCAAATATAATTATTTATTCGAAAATTATAACATTCATATGTTATAAAATCACTACAAAAAGAGCCATTTTGTTTCAACACTTCTGGTGTCTTATCAAGTGAATGTGTTGAATGTAGAATAAAGGGTCTTAAAACGTTCAAATCAATCAAACACTCCTCGCTAGGGGAAATGCTGTTACATAAACTGGAATGACCAATCAAAATACAAGTATATGAAAATTCAAAAACCTTGACAACGAACTTAACATGTCTTCACTTCAAATGTACCTAACTTGTAAAGGAGTTCAGAGCAGCATTAGATCTTAACGTTTATTCCAACTTAATTTCAATAAAAACAAAATAAATATAAAAACATATGTATTTTTCCTCAGTTTCTTCTTTAAATTATTTTATAATTTTAAACTTAATATAGATTAAATTTATAATGTAAAATTGTTAATTTTGAGTTTTGAATTTTATAGTATAATTTAATATTTATTAGTTAGAAAGAATTCTATTTTAGTCTAACCCTAACATTATAGCATTAAAAATTATTATAACCAAAGTTCGTTGTCAAGTTGTCAAATAATTACATATATATATATATATATATATATATATATATATATATATATATATATATATATATATATATATATATATATATATATGTTAGAAATAATAATCGGAAGAATACAGGATTGGTGAACTTCTTTTTTTTTTTACTGTAACTGAAATCTAAACAGGGATAAATATATTTTCTTGGTCTCAATCTACGACAATGTGAATGATCTATCACCTGTCTCAAATTCTTACTACAATTAGTTTTCAAAATTAATTAAAAAAATAATCTTCCTTTTTTTCTGACCATTCCTTACAAAAAATTCAAAATTCAATTCGCGGACACAAAAATCGAACAGGTGCAGAAATTTAAATATCTGGTAAGTATTTTGACAGAGGATGGTAAGTGCGACGCTGAGATCCGAAGAAGTATTGGGGTGGTCAATGATGCATTCCAAAAGCGAGGCAGAGTATTACAAGACTGGATGATATCTTTGGTAAGACAGAAAAGATTACTGAGCTGCTACGTGACATCTGTCCTCCTTTATGACAGGGACTATTGAACGGTCTCCTCAAAGGTGAAGAAGAGACCCAAGGCAATGCAGGTATGTGTCTACAGAAGGATACTAAGGATATCATGGACCGAGCGTGTGAGCAAATGTGAGCTTTTGGAGAGGATGCAGACAAGGAGGAAGCTTATACTTAACATCGGGAAGAGGCAGCTGAAGTTTCTTGGATACCTATTGAGAAAGGAGGGGTTGGAGAATCTGATACGCACAGGTCGAATAGAGGTAATGAGAGACAAGATAAGGCTACGCATGACAAACCTGACGGGCTTAAGCCAGTGGATGACAGAACATGGCCTGGAGGATGTAGCAAAAGGACAAAACATATTGAGGGATAGGGGGAAGTGAAGGGCCATGATTGCCTACGACCTGAAGGGAGACGGCATGTAAAAAGAAAGAATGTGATAAAAAGGTTGAAGTAATCTTAAGGTATTGATATGAAGGCAAGAAAATCAAATTCGTTTCTTGTATGGTTGTTACACATTAAAAAAAAACAAAAACCCTTCACTTGCAATAATCGAGTATGACTGTTTACCATGTTGGCCATAGTCTATGAATATAGAATGCAGCGCAGTACGTAATCTGTTCAATGAAACAACGTTAAAGATTAACACTCACGAGCCAGGCACTCTAATGAATCTGACTATATCGCCAATACCACCAGCAGCTGTTCCGTAATTCTTCAGTCTTCGATTTCAAAGGCTGTCAGTGAATATTGCGGAAAAAACATGGCCGCCTTTATACACGTCCTATTGAATATTTTGAGCCTTCTGATTGGTTAAACCTTCTATTGGTGAACTATAAAATGAGTCATCTCATTTTGGCTGGCTCACTAGTACACCAAGGTACCCCAAAACATGTTAAACATGTCTATCAGGTGCACAAAACAAATAATTACAGAGTTTATGTCAGTTTGACATCGAGTTGCAGGTGATAAAGCTCTTAATTGTTTGCGAAAACCCGATTGTTTATCTCCGGCTCGATGGTCACTGGCTCAAAGAAGCGTTAGGTCTTTGTCTTTTGTTCAGCATCTCCTTCATTTCAGTCATACGTTCAGCGAAGGTGAAAGTTATTAACAGGGACTAGGACGGGAATTTCCCGCAACCATTGTATTGCATTTCGATATCATGAACCATCAACATTATATCTTATAGAACTCAACACATTGTTTTACAGCAGTCACGCCCTCTGTCGCCTCTAAATATTCATTAGTAATTTTTTTTAAATCCTTTCACCGCAGTCAAGGCAATAAAGCTAATTAGACACAAGGGATTACTGAGTGAATATGAGAAAAGGTTAAACATTATTAAGTAGACAGAACAATAAAAGAACAGATATTAAGAAGGCAATAGATAACGATTAATTGTCATTACTTTTAAATTATTGAAAATAACAGTTTACTGATAATCAAAAGGCCGTAAGTGTCAGAGAAGAAACTGTTAGCATAGAACTTGCAGTTTTATCTATCCCTTTCAACTGTAAACTGGCAAGACCTTGCTACCAATCTAGTACTAAGTTCTGATTCGTAAAATCAAGCTATCAAAGAGGAAAGAGCATCAGAACAATTACCATAAAAGTATTAATATGAAAATCACCAGAAAACTACGTCACGACGGTGAAAAAGTGACTGAAGCCGAGATGCCATAGCAGGACCGATAACATTGCCGATACTTCATTGGATATTATCAATAATCTCTAAAAACACAGCAGAAACACCAGGACCGATCCGACAGCAATATTCAATAAACGGACGAATGTCAGATTTATAAATGCGTAAAAAAAATGCCTCGCATGAATCATATTTCCTAGCAGCAGACCTAGCAACTGTTGCCGCTTTGTTAGTAATGAGTCCTTCTATTGGGCGGAGAGTTTGAAAACTTTCAATATAGGTATGTATCCGTGCACCCACGTAGCAACAGAATGTGATACAAATTCGAAGTTTTAATTTGAATTTTTCCGCAATACCATTTACAAATAGCTCAAGACCCCTCTCCCATTTCTCTTTTTGGTGATGCCCTATACCCCGGGTAATGAACCGATCACCCTCGTGTAGAAGATGTATTGCGTGGGGATGGCAGCCTGAGGAGCGAACTAATATCATTTTCCACTTCCTGGTTGAAGCGAACTCCCGCGACGGGAATTGGTTTCCGATTATTCAAAAGAAGTGAAGTCAACACGTATAGGATCTTATACATATAGTTTATCTAATGTAGAATATGGCCCAGAAAAGAAGAGAAAGAGATAATTTACGTGTATACAAAAAGCGAAGAAATAAGAAATAAAAAATACTTATCGGAGTAGCGATAGTATCAAAGGGGTGAATGCGACACGTGGTTGGTTTGAGATTACGTAGTCAGCAGGAAGAAAGAACAACATCATATAGCTAACTCAATGTCTGGTTTAGAGGATCAAACAAACAAGTAAAAATGTTTATATCTCGTCATTATATAGATAGCTCTGAATACAACGCTACATATCAGTCTCAAATGAAGTCCATCAGCAGACAACCCAACAGGTCTTCCAACAACCCATTTAAAATATTATAGATGGGTGATTTTGGTCGCAATACCGTCTTATACACCATCATCGGTGTCGTGTCATTTATGGTTTTCATTTCAAAAATTAAAATATGAAACAAAACAAAACAAACAAATGATTTTACCTTAAACATCGAATTACAATACTAATATTAAAAATGTATTGCCAATTTAATATTACAAATGTATTGTCAATTTTATATTAAAACTGTATTGTCAATTTAATATTAAAATATATTGTCAATTTAATATTAAAAATGTATTGTCAAATTAATATTAATATGTATTGTCAATTTAACATTAAAAATGTATTGTCTTTTTAATATAAAGGAATGTATTGTCAATTTAATAATAAAAAACTATTGTCAATTTAATATTAAAATGTATTATTAATTTAATATTAAAATATATTGGCAATTTAATATTAAAAATGTATTGTCAATTTAATATTAAAACGTATTGTCAATTTAATATCAAAATGTATTGTCAATTTAACATTAAAAATGTATTGTCATTTTAATATAAAGGAATGTATTGTCAATTTAACAATAAAAAACTATTGTCAGTTTAATATTAAAATGTATTATCAATTTAATATTAAAATATATTGGCAATTTAATATTAAAAATGTATTGTCAAATATTGGCAATTTAATATTAAAAACGTATTGTCAATTTAATATTAAAATATATTCTCAATTTAATATTAAAATGTATTGTCAATTTAATATTAAAAATGTATTGTCTATTTAATATAAGAAATGTATTGTCAATTTACTATTAAAATGTTTTGTCAATTTAATATTACAATATATTGTCAATTTAATATTAAAATGTTTTGTCAATTTAATATTAAAATTTAAAAATTCAAATACACTGAAATAGTTTTCGTCTTATCTTTTTTTAACATTTTACCCCAAGCAAGGCAATAAAGCCACTGAGACGCACGGGCGTTACCAAGTGTTAGAGAATATGATTAAAACTACTAAGGAGAGAAGACTGTAAAAGAACAAGAATTCAGAAAACAGAAGAAAACTATTGACATTGCATTTAAATGTTTGAACATAAAAGTTGACGCGGAACCAAGAAGCCGGAAGAGAGTTCCACAAGCGAGAAGTGCGATAGAAGAAACTGTTAGCATAGAACTTACGGTTACATCTCGTCAAATCGATTGTAAATTGATGACACTCTGTTGTCAATCTGGTACTGCGCTTATATCCATAACCTTTAGGTACCATAGAGTAAAGTTCTCCAGAACAATTACCTTGAAAGTATTTACAGAAATAAAACACAGCAGGGCTACATTACTGCGGTGGGAAAGTGACTGAAGCCGAGATGCCATGGCAGGAACAATAACATTGCAGATTCTTCTTTCGAGTTTAAAGAATTAAATTATGCAACGCTTTAATTCTTTTAATTTATGTTTACATATTTTTTTAGTGTGCTGTATCATTTTACTTATTGCACAAGACTAACAAATGCGTATGTGGCATTTTTATGAGGCAGCGTTGATTTTACTAACGTACAATCAATAGCAGGAAATAATTTCAAATATTTAAACACCTAGAAACTAGAAGATATTTAACACCTTGCAATAATTTTATTGTCGAGGAAACATTGATAAATATTTAGGCTTAAAATTTATTGCTAACAAATTGATTCAAATTTTGATTTACTGTCATGTGTTCTACATTCTTGAATGTCGCAAGATAGACATATAAATAAAGTTTTAATTTAGTGTACGCCTACATCGGATGTCAATGGATACAGGGATAGAAAAGACAATGAGAATGAGAGAGAGGAGAAAAAACAGCGATCGATGAAGAGTCAGATAATCAGAGACAATGAGAGAGAGAGAGAGAGAGAGAGGAAGATAACTATATAGATCGTAAGAGAGAGAGAGAGAACAGATATACTGAGAAAATGAAAGTGAAAGAGGAAACTCGCGAGAGAGAAATTCAGATAATCAGAGGTAATGAGAGAGGGGGAGAGGAATATTATTAGAGAGATAAAGAGAGGGGTGGATAGAAAAGCTAATAATCTGACAGAATAAAAGAGACAAAATACAAGTAGATAGACCAAAAGAAGGGGGAGAGGCAGAATATATAGATCGAGAGAGACAGGGAGCAGATAGTCTGGCAGAATGATAGAGAGAGAGAGAGAGAGAAAGAGATGAAGATAAGTAAACAGATTGAGTGTGTATGTGAGAGAAAGATGCCGATATTCAGAAGATAATCAGAGATAGAAGAAGAAAGAGAGAGAAATAAATATATAGATCGACAGAGAGGCAGATATACAGTGAGAGAGAGATAAGTAAATGTATCGAGAATGAGAGGCATTTAAACAAAGAACGTGAAAGAGATTCAGCTAAGCAGACATAATGAGAGAGTGGGTAGATAATCAGAGAGAATAAGATGAACGGAGTGAAATGAGGAAGATAGGCAGATATAATGAAAGAGAGAGGTAAATAAGATGAGAGGATGAAAGTGAGTGAATTGAAGTGAAATGAGAGGGGGAAATAAACAATGAGAGACAGATTATTCGATATATGATAAATAGAAAAGACGTCAGAATGTTGGGAAGAGGTAGAGGCAGATAATCAGATAGAGAGAGAGATAGAGAGAGAGAGGGGGGTAGATAGACTCACATAAGCAGGCAGAATGAAAATTTGGAGAGGCAGATAATCAGAACGAAAAAGAGGGTCATCTCATCGAGGTAACTGTCTTCTTTCATTACGTATACTTGCTGGGACCTATACGTCATTTCAAGACACATTCCTGAGCGGGCGGCCCCAGCGGTGACAGGTGACTCCCCACTGAGGATAACTTATTCGACAGAGTTGATGGAAGAGAGAAAGTGAATAAAACGAGGGAAAGTTGCAAAACAAAATGAAATATATAAGCGAAATCAGCTCTCCCAATAAAACAGAAGAATGGCTTTCATATATACAATTCATAAATGCATTTCAGCTAGTCTCGACGATTAAACCGGGTAAAGATACTTGATAATAACGTAAATGAAAATTTATTCACACTCGAATTTACCAAATAGCGTCCATCTTGGATTTTTTTGTTTCCGAATGTCTTCTACTTTTAATAAATTGTAGGAAATTCTGTTGTCTAGAGTTTTTTTTTTAATTTGAGTCCTGACTACCGCTTTACCGGTGGTAGAGAAAAATGACGTAATGTACAGCCAAAGGTTGAACGGTGGGTAAACACTTGAGTCGTGTTTTGCTATTGGTTGTCTTATTTTGAAGAGCCAATCAGAAAAGCCGTAATATTCTGATGTCATCGAACGTTACACCAACACTAATATCAATATTTTTGATATCTACCGTGAAACATTCCATACCAATTATTTGTGAATTTTGACTCAGGAGCTCAGGCGGAAGAGTTAAAATTGTTCAGAAAAGCAGGTCTCAAAGTGTAAAACGTATGAATTCTACAGAATAATAAAATAAAAATATGTGTATGCGTGTTAAATAAATTATTTGTATTTATAAAAAAATGTACATGAAAACAGAGACAAAAAGAAGTGAAAATAGTCTTTAGTTGATTTAAAGTCTTTGATTAGTTGGCGCAGAAAAATATATGTGGCATGGAAATGTTTTAGAAGTTCACAATAAAAATCTGATGTTGAGAAAAGATTTTGATCGTTAGCGAAAATTGACTGACACTCCGAGCTGTTGTTGGTGAAGATGATCCAGTTAAAGTAGCCGAGAGTTATTTCTGGTAAAAATTTATGTAGCCACTTCTTTTTTAGTGTTTGAACCGCTTCGAGACAGTAGCCTCCCTTCTTCTGAAAATCGAAATTTGTGTGATTTTATAAAAAAGTTTTCGCGAAAATACACTCAAGAAAAATATGGGTTTAATTTTTTTTTTGTTTTTTGTTTGTTTTGTTGTGTTTTACAACATATCAACTTCAACCGGTTATTTAATGGCGACAAGATTTTATTGCTGGTACTTTTTTAAATATATAGGTTGTAATTTTTTTAAAAAAACGTATTGCTGGTAATAATTTATTCAAAAATCTATTGCTGGTAAAAAGATTTTTTCAAAAATGTGTTGCTGGTAATAATTTTTTGCTGGTACTAATTTTTCTTCAAATATTTATTTCTTTTAATATTTTTTTACAAAGTATTTCTGGTGTTAAAACCTATTTTTACACTTTCATAGTGTTTTGACCCCAGTTCGGGGGTTAACTGTTTGACCATAGCTGGGACCATAACAGGTGCTACCATCCCGAGTCGGGGTGGACATGGGAACATCAGCAATTAAGAGGTGGTTCCACGCTCCTCAAAACCTCATCATCAGAGGCCTTGCTGTTGGACGTAATTTATCGTCTTACCCAGGACGCGGACGTAGTTTATCGTCTTACCCAGGACGCGGACGTAGTCTATCATCATACTCAGGCCAGTTTAATTTTGTGATTGGTCAATTATTTTACATGGTAATGTTAATTTCTAAACAATAGACATTTTAATTTAAATGGCGTGAGTTGTATTATGAAATCTTTTTGTCTTGGTTCTTAATATTGTCTGCTATTGGGTACAAAATATATTTTCAGTGTTTTTTAAAGTTACGTGTAACTGTGTTGGAAATAGGACCTGTCATCAACTCAATCCAACAAACCTGGAGATGATTCTCCCTTGTGATTGTGACATGATTGGTCGATCTGTAAAGGTATGTTCTGAAGGGACGTCTGGTCATTTGGCATCGACATAACGATACAGTCGTGACAAGGTTGTCTGGGAAAGGCAGTGTAGGGTGAAAAACAATTCATTGTCTACAAGGTCATGGAATCCATCAATTAAATTCTCAACAGTTAAATCATTGACTATAATAAATACTACAGAATGAATAATATATATATATATATATATATATATATATATATATATATATATATATATATATATATAAAATATGTTATAAAGTTTGATAAGACACCAGAAGTGTTGAAACAAAATGGCTATTTTTGTAGTGATTTTATAATATATTTATGTTATAATATTTCAATATATATATATATATATATATATATATATATATATATATATATATATAGTCTTAAAGTGTGATATATTTATGGGATAAAGTGCTCAATATCAGAGATAGAGCGTGTGTAAATATAAACGTGAATATAGAAGTAAACACTTAGAGGCGACAGTCTGTTTCATGCTAGATGCAATCGTCAGTTGCCTGACGATTGCATCTAGCATGAAACAGACTGTCGCCTCTAAGTGTTGACTTCTATGTTCACTTTTATATATATATATACATATATATATATATATATATATATATATATATATATATATATATATATATTAAGACATTTTTATGTTTATACATTCTTTGTCTTAAAATAATTGTCGGATTTTGTCCATTTCATAATATATATATATATATATGTATATATATATATATATATATGTATATATATATATATATATATATATATATATATATATATATATATATATATATATATATAAAAGTGAACATAGAAGTCAACACTTGGAGGCGACAGTCTGTTTCATGCTAGATGCAATCGTCAAGCCACGAGTGCTATTATTTTTATCGGCTATTTACATATACGGGTCAGTGGAGCATTGTGGGTAATCCATTTTGGCGGTTATTTTACCGGAAGTCGTTTATTTGTTTATTTATTTATTTGGGTTAAATTATTTTGCTTTTTTTTATTTATTTTTATTTTTTATTTTTATTATTATTTATCTTATATATTTATTTATTTTTATTTTGATCGGTGTTTTTATTTACGTAGTAAAAATCTGTTTATATAGCTTATTAAATAGTTTTGTTTTTGTTTGGGAAGATAATTAAAGCTA